>JAAGKR010011519.1:0-19179 GCA_011419295.1 Clarias macrocephalus
TGGTCCAGCACTGCTTGCTGTAGTTTGAGTGCAGGTCAGGACTCTCTCCACTGGACTCTTGTTGATCAGTGAGATCTGGTAGTTCCTCTCATGCTTTGAACCGAAATCCACTATCAGCTCCTTTGTCTTGTTGACGTTCAGGAGAAGGTTGTTCCTCTGACACCAATTCTCCAGATTTCCAATCTCTTCCAGGTAGGCCATCTTGTCATTGTCAGAGATCAGGCCCACCACCATGGTGTCATTGATAAACTTGATGATGGTGGTAGAGTCGGTAGTGGCCACGCAGTCGTAACTGTATAACGAGTACAGTAGGGGGCTCAGAACACACCCCTGGGAGCCCCAGTGCTCAGAGTGAGGGAGGCTAAGACATGTCCACCCATTCTTACTTCCTGTGGTCCGTCAGTCAGGAAATTGGCGATCCACTGACACAGTGATGGTGCTCCAGCTTGGTGGTGAGTGTGGATGGAATTATAGTATTAAATGCTGAACTGTAGTCGATAAAGCATTTTGTGGTGACAGATGGGATCATCATTCGAATGGTTTGGATGGTAAGCAAAGGGTCCAGTGTGCCAGGTAGTGAAGAGATTATGAAGTCTCTGACCAGGCTCTCAAAGCACGTCATCACTACTGCAGTCAGGGTTGGGGCGATAATCACTGAGGAAAGCAGGATGGTTTTATTTATTTATTTATTTATTTATTTATTTATTTATTTATTTATTTTTATGGGGTACAGGAACAATGATTTTTAAGCATGTGTGGATTACCAACTGGTATAAGGAGAGGTTAAATATCTCTGAGAACAGAGGTGCTATGAAATGCTTTGAGAGGCTGGTCAGAGACGTTTAATGACATTTTAATGCTATTTAATGTTACTTACACACCATTTATTTGTTTAACCATGTTATTCATACTGCCTTAGAAATTACAGTTATGATTTGATTTCGACACTGTTCGATGTTTTCGCTTTAACAAGAGTTTGATGTTTTTTTATTATTATTATTTATTTTTTATTTATTTATTTATTTATTTATTTATTTTTACATGATTCTTTGATCTTTATGTGAATTTATGCAATGATCCATTTACTTCCCCCTGAGATTTCTTCCTTTCTTTATTTACTTACTTAAGGACTTACTTGCTTAGAAACATCATATCAGTGGGATGCAAAAAGACACCTTGACCCCGATCATAGAATCTCTCAGCTCGCTCTCACTCACCTGTTTATCGAACCTGTGTCACCTTTTCACACGTCTGTTCCTGAGTGCAGTTTTCTCTTTTAGTTTTGCTTTGGGACTCCTGCTAAAGAATTTCTTTTTTACACACACACACATGCATGCACAGACACACACACACACACACACACACACACACACACACACACAGAGCTCTCTGAAGGGCACTTTGTGACAGTTCATTTCTTCCCACAAGATGCTTGGCTCACTGCAAATTAAATGAGCTCTCTCTCTCTCTCTCTCTCTCTCTCTCTCACACACACACACACACACACACACAGACCTAAAGATGAATAGAGCAACTCCACTTCTTTTGATAAAAGAGCCAGAAAGGATCAGCATTAATTTAGACCCAGAGACTCTCCTCTCCTCACAGTGAACTAAAGGCTCTAATTCAGCTTAGAAGTAAAAGATAAAGAAAGGAGATGGAGATGGAGGTGAAAGCAGAACAGCATGGTTACATGGTTACTGACTGATTATTATTAACTGGCTCCTTTTGGGCTGCGCTACATGTTTAATATTGATGAGGATGAAGACGAAGTTGAGGAACGCCAGCAAAATAATTGAAAGAGGGATTGGTGCTGTATAATTGATAGATGAATATCCTAACCAAGATCAAGTGAAGACTTGCGAGTCTTAAAGGAGATGAAGCCCTATTGAATAAAGATCAAGAAGGGAATCCGCAAATATTTTTCAGGCCATGGCAGTATTTCAACTACTCAGCATCATCCATACTTTACAGAAGAAATGAGGATTTTTTTTTGTTCCTCAAAGAAAGAAATATAAGGATTGCGTCCAATACTCAAGATCAAGTCAAGTCCAAGAACAAGTCCAAGGAAATACTGTACAGAAAACCTCTTAGAGCCATGCATGTTCATGGTTTACCCACATGCAGTGCTATGCAAAAGCCAATGGAGCCAGTGTTTTATTGTGATAGATTCAAAAATGTGTTGTTTATGTACAGTGTTGGGGGACGTTACTGTTTAAAGTCACTAATTACATGACAAAATTACTGTCTTCAATAAGTAATCCGTTACATTACGGCGTTACATTATGATAAAAGTAACTAGTTCGAGTACTTTTCCATTGCAGAAAATGAAAACTCCTTTGTGCTTCCTCATGCATGTTGTTTTAGTCAAGACCTTTAGAATTATTCTACCATCATCACTCAGCGAAGTTTAGCCCATAATCTGTTAACTAGTAATACGCCTATTTCACCTACGCGGTTTGCTGTGGCCGTAAGTAGCGAGTTTCGGCGCTGTGATTAGGTTTCCATCTTTCTCGCATAGTCAAACCGCATAGGTGAGATAGGGGTGTAACAGCAGGAATAACAGGGGGGGGGGGGGGTTATCGGGGGCAACTTCAGCAGCAACCTCATCTCCTCTCTCGTCTGTTCCAACTACTCAGCATTCAGCATCAACTGGATACTAATGACCAACCTGATCATCTGTCATCATCTGCACCCGTGTCTCAATGGTTCATGCATTAATGATTTTTTTTTTTCATTTAATGCTTGAATGATTCATAAGTCACTGTGTGGTTTGACAAGTTAAAAACATTCCTCTGAAATTGGTCAGGTACTGGAACCGGACTGAAAATGAGAGTCACAAACTTGTGAGTCCAAATATTGTGAGTCTAATGAGAGTCCAAAAATGTGAGTCCTTCAGGACGCTTGAGAAACGTTAGCATGAAAGAAAGTCTGGCTTTTAGGAAGCAAAACAAAAGATCAGGATTTTTATACACTACTGTATATTCCGACAAGGAGCATTTGATCATGATCTACTGAACTACTCACTCATCGTCTGTACTGCTTTATCCTGTATTCAGGGTCGTGGGGGGGGGGGGGACTTAGGGCACGAGGTGGGGTACACCCTGAACACAGTGCCAATTCGTTGCCGGGCGCACACACATTCACACACTATGGGCAATTTGGGATCACCAATTAGCCTAATCTACATGTCTTTGGACTGTGGGAGGAAACCCACCATGCATGGGGAGAACATGCAAACTCCATGCACACAGAGGCAGGAATCAAACCTGGCCGGGACTCGAACCTGGACTCTGGAGCTGCAAGGCGACAGTGCTAACCACTACACCACTGTGCTGCCTCATGATCAACTACCATATACATCATGTTGCTGATGCACAAATACAGAATTTGGCATAAAAGATCCCCCCCTCCCCATCCTCCACAACTACTTAGACTTCTAATCTTCATCAGGCTCAGTTTCTCACCATAACACCATTGATGGCTAGATATTTTTGTTACAGCGTCCCAGCAGCATGATGGTTTTGGTGTTTAAATCCCCAGCAACAGTGGAGTACCCGACCTATTGTTACAGCATGTGCATTACCATACCACTGAGAATGAGGCACCAAACTATTAATATTGACCTCTTAGGTGGCCTCATTGGGTGAATCAACAAATGTGTATTACACATGAATAAACATGCAAAAAAAAGTGCATAGGGTCATATTCAGGGATGGTGACTTACATTAAAATCCATACACTATTTAAAAAGGGAACAGTGCATGTATTTAGAGTTGGATAACACTCATTTTCTGTTTCCCCCATGCAGATTAAAGAAATCACCAGCGTGTAGTTTGCACTTTGTGGTTACTAGATTTGCTAAAAATAAATGCAGACTAAGGAAGCAAATTGTGTTCATGGCAATATTGAGAACATTACAATGAAGGAAATACAGTAACATATGAAGAAAATGATGAGCATTGAAATAATTACATACAGTTGGGGTCCAATTTAATACAAGAGGTGTTGAAGTCAAACCGGGACTTTTGATTGTACAGAATAACAGAACACAGTTATGAGAGTAGAAACTCCCATTATTTCCCTCTATAATCCCCTGCTACACTAATACACTGATCCCAGTGTTTCACTAGTGCTTGGATACCATCAAGGTAGAACGTTTTCTCCACGTGTCGGAGTCATGATCAAACCGCCTGCTTCAAATCCGAAATGCTGGCCTCCCAGGAACGTCTTTAATGCCCCAAACATGGCTTGGAGCAAGATCAGGAGCGTGCAAGGGATGTGGCGGTAACTCCCAGCCGAGTTCCTGTAAAGTGCAAGTGGTGGTGAGGAATGATTGTGTTGACACCACCAACAATGGGGTTGAGTTCCCACATACAGATGCATATCATCTGCATATTTGTGACTAGTTATCCATCGGTTCTGGCTTTCTGATGTTCTGCTCGCAGAATGTTGTGCATGGGAACGACTGCAGTGGGCTCTACGCCACCTCGACCGGGATCGTCATCTGTGGATGTACGGCATTCTTTAAAACGTTTGCACCATGTCTTCATCTTGCACCTGTTTTTATCACTGTTTCGATTACTATATTTTTTTTCCTCTTTTACTTCGTCCCCTTATAGTCTTATAGCCAGTCCTCCGTTTGCTTTTGGGTTGCGTATGTTTTGTAGTTGTATGTTTTTTGGATGGAAAAAATATGTGTCAGGACTTTTACTTTTTGAAGGAAAAGGCCGGACTGACCACCTCTGAACAAAAATTACTATAACAAATTCATAAACGAATATATATAATGATCTTTACAAAGCAACAAATATGCTTTGATTGTGCCTGTAAAGTCAAATATGTGAAATGGTGACACTGGAGACTCAATATACAGGCACCATCTGTGACAAAAAGCCTGCATTCAAGTCAAGAGACCGCAGTCAGTAACATGTGAGACAGGGAAGCGCATCGGCTGCTGGGCATCTCAGGGACACTGATGGTATGATCATACCGCTCTGTACTTATACAAAGGACTGATCACTCATTATAACTTAAATCCGAGTTACTCGATATTTGAATTAATTACTATTCTGCTCTATACAAGAAAGAAACAGTAATTCATGGTATGCTATGATTGTTGGTTAAGTGGCTGCATGTTTTCACAAAAATTTTAATATGATTTAATATGTTGTGTATTACGTGTTTCCTAGAGGGTTAATTGAATACTATGTGCAAAGCTTAGTTAAATAATTTGTTGTTGTATTTGTTTCAATTTTATTTAACTAACATTTGTTAGAAGTAGTGATTTAACTATTATTTATCAGAAATAGTGATGTACCCTTTTTCTGGCTTTCCATTTAAGGTTATCGACCTCTTGCTCACTCTCTCTCTCACTCATTTGGTTGAATCTACTTCGAACAATTGTTGTGTAACCTGCAAAGCACAAGAATTAAAAGTGACTCCAGAGTTGATCCTCATGTCCCCTGTAGTTGACTATGGCTTTTTTCGAGTTTGAAGCAGAAGTTGATGTGCGAATTCCCAGATAACTCGACAGTGCCAGTGACCCCAAAGTACCACATGTAACTTTTTGACTTTATGTCAAAAAGTCCCAGTCAGATCCAGCATGTTTTTTCCCCGATTTTCTCCCTAATTTAGTCGTGTCCAATTCCTCCCCGTCACTAGGGGGCTCCCACATTACGGCTACTACTACCACTCAGCCGGGAGGGCCGAAGACGATCACGTGTTTCCTCCGAACCACGTGACGCCAGCCGACCACGTCTTTTCGAACTGCTCTCTCGCGCACCGGAAGACAGCGCTATCCGCTCCCTTCGTTACTTAAGTACTTACAGTTACTTCATAGACGCCCCTGATTGGCTGTAGAGCCGTGATTAATGTCGGAGCACTAAGAACCTCTCATCCCTCCCCTCTGAGAGAGCTCGGCCAATCAGCTCTCTCTAGGCCTCCGGCTGCGAGAGGTTACAGCACCACCCGGTATTCCAGCTAGCGATCTCCGGATGATAGGGCGAGCGCTTTTACCACTGCGCCACTTGGAGGCATAAGATCCAACATGTTTTAAATGATAAAACACTTCATACTAAATATTAATTGTTGTATAGCAAATTAAATTGTATGGAAACAATTAGTCTAATTATTTTAATTGTAATTAAAAAATATATATATATATATATATATATATATATATATATATATATATGACCATAACTTTTATACTTTTGTCCACTGCATGTTGCTCTATGGAAATTCTTAGTTGTAATCTACACATTAACTGCTACAGATTTGGTCATAAATTCAACAAAATGTCTTCAACACTTATTATTCATAAGAACATAATAGCATTTGATCCAGCACATGCTACAGTACATTTTTTGTTCACACTCATTGAAACCCGAAGCTTTTGCTTTAAGTCACAGTAGCTATTCATTCTGATGTACAAAGCTTTTGTATAAAATCTTTACTACCCATGCATAAATTCAACTCTGAATACAACTGCCAGAGCATTTAAATTTTATCTCACCCCATCGTGTACAGTTTTGATTAGTAACCAGGCTGATTGCGGATCCACTACAGATCATATACGCATTCTTGAAATGGAACATCTGCAGAAATGGCATTCAAACGGTTCTGCCTATAGCGTTAGGTGTGTAATTATAAAATCAAAATGCACATTGCAATTACTCTCTGCAGACTCTGGTTGACTGTCTTTAAAGTGTGACAGCCGAGGAAATTAGTATGGACTAAAACCCAGTGAAAGAAATTAATTTAGACAGAAACACATGAATACCATGTTGAGTCTCGGCCCCCTTAACATCTCTGTTAAACTCGGCTCGTCCCCGTCTTAACGTTATTCTAACCACAGTATGTTGACTTGTAAAGAAGAAGAACACCATCAGATAAAGACAGCAAAAGACAGCGAAGTGTTTAGCACATCAAACTGAAAATGGCTAAAGATCTTTACTGGATTAATGTGTATCACGCAGGAGAGATTCAATCAATTTAAATATGCAAGCTAATCAGCACTATGTGTGTGTGTGTGTGTGTGTGTAAGTGTAGATACTTGAAGATACAGTATACCAAGTATGAAGCCTTGAATTCTTGCAAAAAAAAAAAAAAAAGAAAAAAATATTCACACCCCCACAAAGTACTCTGCAGCTTCAATTAACCAAGTAACTAAATAAAAACCAGATTTTCTCAAAAGAGCTGAATAAATTCACGAGCCTTGGTTTTGTCGAGAACCAGGCACTACTGCGAGGAGGCTCTAAATATAATCGTGGAAGGATGACGCACGTATGCGCATTAGGTTTGGAACGCTATTTAGCTGTGCACCAAAATAAAATATATTAAAATAATATTTCACCTGAGGTGTGGGTGACACTTACAATATGAATGCTATGAGTTATTATTATTATTATTATTATTATTATTATTATTATTATTATTATTATTATTATTATTATTATTTATTTATTTATGTGGTTACAGTGGGTAAATGTTGTCCCAAGTTTGTGTGTCTCTTGAAAGCTGATCCATTAAAAAACTAAAAAACTTAAAGGGGGGGGGGGGATTTTCATATATGAGGTCACACTGGGTTGGTGGTGGTGGTGGTAGTGGGGGGGGGGGGTATAACTGGCTTGTTTAAACCTGTGCCGATAAAAATGGAAAAAGTATTTATTTATGTATTTATTCCTTATTTTGTCCAAAAAGATCGAATCTAAAATGTGAATTTCGACTTTGTTGTCAAATTATGAAAATGAGTTATGTTATGAACTGTGAAAATGTGAAAGACGGTCAAATTCTGCCTAACACTGTAGGTTCTTATTAAGGGATAATAATAAAACACTAAGTGCCCTGTTCATATAGGAAAATCGCGATAGCGATAACCTCACATCCATTATGTTTCACAGGATTTATCCTCAGTTTTACTTTATTATGTAAGGTCACTCTTTCTATCGGCTCATAGTGACATTTACGATGTTACAGAACATCTGCGGATGTTAGTTCTTCTTCTGAATTAGATAGCAGTTATCACACACGTTTCTAACTGTTTACCCTTCAGACTAATCAAAGTCCAGGATCCAAAAACGCCGAGGTATATATTACGTCAAACTGCATGTAGATAAAATATTTCATGGGGCCGTTTTCTTTAACAATCTGTCATTAATTTCTTAATGAATATTGTGCTGTAAAGCAGATAATTGCATTTAACTTTCTGAACTGCCGGTGTTCAGATGAATGGCGAGCACACACATACAAAACACACTGATTGAACAGAAATAGCGTTTCTGGTGTTCGATTTAACCTTCTTCTTCTTCTTCTTCCTCTTCTTGCTTTAAATTGCATAAAGAATGAGTTCCACCATAAATGTGACTTGCTCAGCCACTCTGACCTAATGAAATGTTTGCTTTGTGGTAAGAATGATTCGGTAGCTAATGCTTCAGGTTTTGACTCAAGTAGCTTAATGCCACAGTGCTCCCAGCGCTCCCAGCGCTCACAGCCAGTCTGTGTAGGTGTTTTCTCTCTCTCTCTCTCAAAAAAAAAAAAAAAAAAAAAAAAAAAGCACTTTCTGTATTTGGTTGTGACTCAGCCATGTCTTTGGCAGCACCTGAAACCTGTGACATGCTGAATACAAGGAACTGGCATAGAATTTTATACTGAAGAATATGTATTTATACCTCAAGCAAAAAATATTGCAGAATCGTCCTCTGGTAAGGCTCAAGTCAGAGAAATGTTGATATCTACAGTACAGTACATACAGTACTAATTGGACCCCAGTGGTTTTATTTAGCATGGTGCTAGCATGTTTTTTTTTTTTTTTTTCTGCACAGACAGTTGAACAGATACATGAAGAGGACAAATTATAATTCATATCAACAGTACAGTGCAGTGTGAAGATTTTATCCCATAGAAGTTTTTAGTAAACAGGTCCTGGTTTGTGCAGCTTGAACGTCTATATGATTGCCTTCCGAATACAATCACTAGTACTCACAAAAAAAGAACATTACAGAGCAAATCCCACAGACGAAACCTCTCCGATTTCCATTACTGTCTATTCATAACCTGAGAATTTGAATCTGCCATTCACTGCCAATCGTTTTTTACACCTCACTGAACATTCAGACCTTTCTGACATTCACCTTTTCAAACACATCAGGTCCACGACATTTTACTCATAGCTCAAGAAGAAGCTTTGAGAGTTCACTCCGTCAGGCAGCACCTTTTTTTTTTTTTTTTTTTTTTTTTGTGATTGATCTTATTTCGGCTATGCCGTGCTGAAATATGAGGAAATCAGATGGTAGGGGCTCTGATGCGAGCGTAAGCTAGGGAGAAAGTTTAGCCGTTTCAGAAGTAGTTTTTGTGCCAGTGATACTTTGAAATCTTTATTTATTTATTTATTTTTTTATTTTTTTTTCTGTGGTACTGTTTGGTAATGCGGAGGCAAAGGATGAGGAGAATAGACCAAGCATTTGGTGGACAGTCCTGTAAATCTTATAATATCTCCAAATATTGTGCTTTAGAATAGCCTCAGCTAACAAACTGTTCTGGGGTTAAATCCCAAATAGCGTGAAACAGAAAGCTAATGTGCTATGTGGGGTGTACAAACCCTTGCTCCACACACCAAGTAGCGCCCTTGATCAGAGATTTTAGAGGGAGTTCGGATTCTGCCTTGTGTTAGAAGCTTATTAGCTTTGTATTTTGTTCTAGCCATGAACAAAGTGGTGAAGCAAGTCATGAACCTAACAGTGTGTAGCTGCATGACACATACTCATGTTAAGTAGCGGTAATGAAAGATCAAAACACAACATGGGTGGTTCAAAGGCAATTCACAATAATGTAGAAGCAATCACTAAGAAGACAAAGTGTTTTTTTTAAGATGACAATATTATTAGATGTGGTTTCTTGCCGAACCTTCTTCTGTGACTGGTTCTGAATGTGGGTTTTGGCAGGCAGCTGTTCTTCCCTCTTTGCAGTACCTTAACGTACTGCAGGTGTTTACACGGCCAGCAAACTTTGTCATTGACTAATTGATAATCATGTCCAGAGGAATCTCCAAGGTGCCTCAAGTTCTGTACATATGTGCAAAACAAACAAACAAACAAACAAACAAACAAACAAACAAATAAAATGGCAGGATCTTTCAGGCCTCTTATATATCTAAAAAAAAAATTTAAAAATCTCCTCAACCAAACACCTACATCTGTACTGTATGTTTGCAAAAAAAAAAAAACGTTTCCAGAAATCAAAATTTAAGTGTTAAAAGTAAAATATGAATACACAATTTTTTTGAAGACATCCTAAAATATCTCTCGAAACATGTACTGATGCACATAACCTTTGAAAATCTGGTCGGGTTTTGACAGCCTATTAAAATGCTACAGTAGTAAAACCATTAGGATTACACAACTCTGCTTGACACTAGTGTCATTCCTCATTTATCTCTAGAGTTACAAAAATCCCATAACAAATTCTCTTTTTTTTTTATTCGTAGGAGAGCAAGAGTAGTTTTGCTGGAGCTTTCATTAGTTCATTAAGGAGTTGACACAGTAGACCATCCAATCCACACATTTGACTTGGCACAGGTTTCACACACAATGCTTTTCTAGACACAATCCTTGTATTTACATCTGGATTTGGGATGCCCCACATCCCAGTGGCTGAGAACTGAACCCAGGCCAGTTGCCCACCAGGTGAAAAGCCTACCACTGAGCATGAGGGACAAAAAAATGGAGGACATTGAAGGCAGAAAATTAATCGCAAATGTGATCAAATTGACTAGGAATTTGATTTACAGTAGGCAACATGGGGGATCTGGGCTTGAAGCTACACCAGGACATTGGCAAATTGCAATGTGGTGTGCTATAGTAGCAGCATGAAATGAGGAGCTTAATCTTGGAACTACATCTTAAGGGCATAGGAAGCATAACTTGCTGCCTCAAGTGTGGCTACATCAAGGTGCTGCATCAAGACGGCATCGGTGAGCAGAGACGGTACCACCATGTAAGAACACAGGAGACCAGAGCATAGTGTCAGAGAGTTTGGTTTTACAGCTAGAGATCACATGGTAGACCAGAACTTCCAGAGCGTAATGCTTCAAGGACTTAAAAAGAGGTTAAAAAGTGGCCCCAAATTAGGTCACATGGGGAGCCAGAAGTTTCAAACTCAACTGGAAGACATATGGTACCTCGCATTGGTACCAATTTTGGTTGACTGTGGGGTCAGTATTGGAAATATACCTGAAAGACATAGGAAGTAAGAATTGGTGACCAAGTCTGAAGAACATGAAGGGCCAGACCTTGTTTCTACACTTGAACAACCAGCAGGCAAGAACTGATCACTGCACTGGGAGGCCGTTGGGAGCTGTAATCCAATTATGATGAGGACACAGATATAAAGTTACTACATACATGTATTGGAAAATAAATTAGATGTCTACAAGTGAAGCAAAGAGAAAACAATCAGATAATATTGGTAAAGCCACTAGGAATGATTCACATTTTCGTTTCTATTAATTAGCTGAATTAACAGGAAAAAAAAAATCACAGCACTGTTGGACTTGGTTTGCACAATGGTGTGTGTGTGTGTGTGTGTGTGTGTGTGTGTGTGTGTGTGTGTGTGTGTGTGTGTGTGTGTCAACGATGGACAGCCATGATTTAGGGCCTCGTTTCGGGGTGGCTGCTTTCATTTAGGATCAATGGTGCTTGGCCAGTCTCAGGGATTCGACTTCGACCTTACTCAGCCGTTTAAATCTCAGAGTTTCAACCCATCCAGAAGTGTTCTTAGGACAAAAGTAAAGCTCTTGATTAAACACAAGCTCCTGTTGCCATTTGCTGTTCCATTCCAATAACCTCATATTTTTCACTTGTCAGTTATGACAATGTTTGTAGGAAAGATTCCTGTACATAAAAAAAGAGCTAATGGTCAAAGTCAGGGTTGAAGGTTTGAGTCTGCTGTGTGGAGTTTGGATGTTTTCCCTGTGCTAAGTGCTTTGGTTTTTCTTCCACGTGCTAGTTTGGCTAATCAGTGTGTCTCCAAATTGCTGTAGTGTGCGAATAAGCATGTGCCTGCTTCTGCCCTGTGATAGACTGGACCCTGTATAGTGCCCTGGGATAGGCTTCAGCCCCCACAGGACAAATGCTATAGAGACCGAGTGTGTGTGAGAGCGATTAAGAGAGTGTGTGACATGTTTGCTGATTACTCTTCTGAAAAAAGAGGGATATGTACTCAGAAAAACAAATATCGTTTCGCAGTGAGTTACTTTTTAGTCCTATTAACAATCGTTTAATATAGATTAGTGTATTAGCCATTACACCCATACTGTATGTCGTTCCATTTTTTCCCCTCTCTTTGCTGTTATAAAGTGCTCTACTCTCCTAGAAAGGCTTTCTTAGAAATGATGAAATATGGCTGTGGGGGTTTGTGATCATTCACCATCAGTACAAGAACCGTAGTGAGGTCAGGCACTGATGTTGGGATGTCGAGTTCAACCCTAAGGTGCTCAGTGGGGTTGAGGTCAGGGCTCTGTGCAGTTCAAGATCCTATTTGTTCTATTTTTTTTTTGAGGTACAGTATTTATTGATTTTTTGCAGATTTTTTTTTAGGGTTTGTACTCCAGTGTCATTTGAAAACATTGCGTTCCCATAGTAAGGTTTGTTTATTAAGAATCTGCAGAAGGACAACAGATAACCACATAAAAGCAAGGGTACAGGCAATATGATTTTTTTTTTTTTATTAGTTTATAGTAGACACTTATTCATCACCAAGTGTCCAGTGTTAAGATCAATACCTAAAAAAGAAGTTTTATTTATTTGAACCTTTAGAGCAATGACACCTCTATGGGGCCAAGCACACAATCTTTAACTTTTTCAAATAAACTATTTCTTTGCTCTCATGTACAGACCTGTCCGTAACATAACCTCCCCTGCCTTATCCCAACAGTTGGATGATCTGCACAAAGTAATTTAACCTGCGCTGGTAGGGAGTGAAATCATGGATGAAATTCACAAAGCACAGACCAGAACGTACCATAAAAATATATGTCCATACATCAAAACTACAATTTCAATGGCTGCAAACCTCAGCCTGAATTTTATACACTTGTGGCCCCAGCAAATAAATTAATTCCACGAGGTATCCACTGAGTGTGACATTGCAAACTTTCGAAAGCCTGTCAGTCAGGTATGTGCCCAATCAAAACCCCTTGGACACAGCTCTATTAAAACCACTACCTACTGTACAGTGTGCTGCACATGGTCACATTACTTTAGCGCCTGAGAGCACTGTGAGAGTGACATACTGTATAAACATTCAGGCCTACAAATATTTGGACATTGTTTAAATGATTCTTATTTAATTAAGAATGAAAGTACAGACTGTCAGCACGAATTTAAGGAGATTCGTGTCAAAATCAGATTAGTCTTGTAGGAATTTCACAATTTTGTAAGACTGACACTCGGACCAAAGGAACAAAAAAAAAAAGGCCTGGAACAAGAAAGGACCAGGAAAAACCTGGGAAATCAATATTGGTAAAATCAGTAGTTGGCCTGATCAACAAACCCATTCTGGGAAGTTGGTGTGTCTGTGTCATCAATCAAGGGAAGATTTCTCCTGAATAGATACTGAGAGTTTACCACAGATTAGCCTCAAAGAAACAAAGACAAGATGAGATTCTTACATGGAAGATCTACATAGAAGCAAATAAATGGGATTCCCCACTTCATTAGTTTAAAGCTACAATATTTTTCCCAAAACATTTTTCAGTGTAAATATCACCCAACACTTTATTTTAATGTCTAGAGGTATTATGCCAAACACTTCTGTTACCCAGTTACCCAGGTGCATTTCTGTACATGGACCCCAATACTCCACTAATAATCAAAGTAATAGCCTAATTAGAATAAAAATGTATCATGTAAATACCTCAATCAGAAACCTCTGACACAATCTGGCGTGATCGGAATGAAAGGGGGTGCAAACCTTTGATAATCCATTCACTCTGTAATTTTTTATCTACTGTATGTAAACCCTTGATATGATTAATCTCTGTCCTGCTGGAATAAATAAATAAATTCCTTCTGTGCATGTTTTCCCCAAATGTGGGCAACATTATGTGAGTTTCTGAAAACTAAATTTAGCTTCTATTCCTGATCGGCAAAACTCTCTCCCTCCTGTCTTTATTTTTATCCACTGGAGATTTTGGAGGGGGGGGGACAAAGGCGCACTGAGTGACTCAACAGATCTTGCATAATAAAGTGTCTTACCAATCAGAGATGAGCCTGTATTCTTCTAACCAATCATAAGGTGAAAGGCAGGATTTATCAGAAAAAGTCCACCTTTCATCTTGTCCTCCTTCTTTCTAGCAGACAAAATGCTTTAAAGCAGGCAACACCACTTAAACACCGTCTTAAAAAAACCGTAAAAAGTAAAGTTATATTCCGAATAAATGCTTTGAGCGTGTGCAGTGTTGACAAATTTGGTAAATTCATTGAAATGAAACATTTGCTTCCATAACTATGCTAGTCTCATTACTATTGGTTATTTGGGCAGTTTTTTTTTTTTTTTTTTAAGTTTTACGTTTAACACACTGGATTTTATCAATGTGATTCGGTAACCCCAGGACCAATTGGAATTGGAAGGTTAATGGTTGGAGCCCCAGCCCAAGGCCCAAGTCTGTTGGGTCCTTAAGCAAGGCCATTAATCCTGTTTTCTCCAGAGGCTCCATATAATGGCTGACTCCAGCCTACTAACAAAGCTGGTATATGGGTAGATCACTGTGCAATAATGTATATGTGGTGCACGTAACTTACTTTGCTCCTGATTTCAGTGGCTAATATGATTTTTTACCGCCCAAGTAAGAAAAAAATATATAAATTTTGATGTTAATTGATTTAATTCCACCATTTTCAGCAGATGCAGAGAATTGAGAGCGGAGATACATTTTTCAAATGGATGCCCATTAGGTTTTATTTCTGCTTTATTGTGAATGTCCCACGGCACCTGGAGACACCTGTGCCAACTCCAAAAGACAAAGGCCAGCCCTGCGAGGATCTTGAGGCATCCACTTCCTTCACAATAGAAAGACCACCTCCAACAGGATTCTGCTTCATGATGGTTTGGATCTACACATGCTGCTCCTGAGCTCCCAGTGATCCAGATCCCCGTCTGCCCTCTGGACCTGCTGACTCATCCTTCTGCTCAACCGGACTCCATGTTAACTTAACAATGTTAAGATTGACAACTTCTCCGAATACACATGATGTCGTTAAATAATTCCTGTTATCCGTTATCACCAGGGGCAGATCTACCGGGGTGGCACGGGGTGGCAATTGCCACCCTAAGAAAAAGTCTTGCCACCCCATTTGCCACCCCAGCACTAGTGTCCTAGTGTTCTAAAAAGAAAAGAGTTTTTTAATTCATCTGATATTCCAATCCAGATATCAGGTTCAAGTCAATCACACATCAGCATTTATTTAATGTTTATAGTACAATGTAAAAATGTGCACCCTAGTGTATACACCGAATAAGAATAGCGTTCCTTGAATCCACAAAAAAACCATGCTAGGATGTTTGCTTCAGTGTTGCCACCCCTCATAATGTTAATGCCATCCCCTTGCCACCCCATGAATAATTTTCTAGATCCGCCCCTGGTTATCACCCAAATGAGGATGGGTTCTCTGATTAGTCTGGTCCCTCTCATGGTTTCAAAATCTTCGCAAAATAAAGCTGCATTGTTAAAACGCTATGTAAATAAAATTGAATTGAATTGAATAAGTTATGAATTTATTGGTTATTGTACTTTGTAATTTGTCGAAACTTGTTCTTTCTCTGCTGATGTTTTTAAACTGTGCTTATTATAATACAAGTACAACTGCCATGTAGTAAAACATGCTAATTTGTTGCAGTAGACATGAAACAGGACTGTTGGTTATCCAAAATGAAAGCAGTAACCTGCTGCGTGTGTGCATTCATGATGAGCTATGTGAACGGATGTGTAGAGCATTGCAAAGCAGGAAGAAGGTAGGATTTTAGATTCTTCTGCTAGGATTAGCATTATTAGCTGGAAAGTTGCACACTGTTGCTTTAATAATAGCAGTTAACACCGTCAATAATCCGTCCAAAAACCCTTCATTCTCCTACATGTACATTTCTTCCTTTCATCCATCCATAAATTACATTTATCCAGTAGTTCAATCACAAAACAATTGCACTACATTCCATGATATAATTTGGTGGTGCAGGGATTAGATCAGTAAGGTTAAAGCCTTAAGCACCGAGCCACCACTTTCCACTCATAACATTATAAAGATCTACAGAAAAACAAAAAGTCAGTCATTTACTTATTGCGTTCTTCAATGGAATGCTGCTCACATCTCTTACAGGAGAGACAGTAAAGATCCCAGGATGAATGACAAATAAGCAATGTTTTCAGGGCTCTGTTCTAAAGTTGCATGTAAATTTGCATGTGATCCTTTAATTCACTCGTAATAAGCATGATATTTTTATCCTGTCTGTAGGATATAGGTGGAGGTTCCTTAAAAAAGAAAAGAAAAAAAAAAACAGAGAAAGAAAGCATTGTGTATGGATATCTGTCAAAGTGTTGCTTTCAGGCAGATGACATGCTGTCATGATTAAATTGGCACCTTTACGTTACACTCTCAGAGCTTTGTGCTGTCCTTCACTGTCATGAAAATGGCTGCTCTAACACTTTGCCTGTGAGCAAGAAAGCAATTTTACCACATAACAAAACGGTAATAAAAAAGCAGCATTTGAATTGGCTCCGAGACCTAGCAGCATCTTGCTTCCTGTTCCATCAGTCATGTAAACACACTACAATTTAAACCAATCATTTCTTCATATTAAATGTAATGCTGTGGATTCAATTAAACAAACAGGAAAAAAAACAAAAGCTTTACTGAAAAGTGCACGTTAATTGCCAGTTTATGTACAGTAACAGCCTCAGCAGCGACCTCATTTCCCCTCTCGTCTGTTCCAACCACTTAGCATTCAGCATCAGCAGTAACTAATCACCGTCCTGATCATCTGTCGTCATCTGTAACAGTTTCTCACTGGCTTAACAAACCAAAACCTGGACTGAAAATGAGAGAAAAACGTCTTTCAGGAAGCCTGGAGAACTATTCCGCAGGGAACGGTAGTGGGGTTGCAGTACTGTATATATTACATCATGCTGTCCAGCATAAAAGGTGTTCACATGCTGTACATGTGTATGGAGCAGTGTGGAATTACCTGTCTCAGTCAAGGGAA
The DNA here is from genome assembly GCA_011419295.1 of Clarias macrocephalus. Taxonomy (NCBI): domain Eukaryota; kingdom Metazoa; phylum Chordata; class Actinopteri; order Siluriformes; family Clariidae; genus Clarias; species Clarias macrocephalus. The sequence continues at coordinate 17,257 of JAAGKR010011519.1, forward strand.
GAGCAGATGTCTCAGGAGCACTGATGCTTAAAGAGAAACTGGAAAGATTTAAAGAGGAATCCAGGATTTGGACAGTTTCTTGTAAATCTCTGGTTCTCTTGAGAAATATTAACAAATATTATTGACCTTTTTTTTTTTAATATATTATTATAGTGTATTGAAGCAGACTGCACTTTGTGGGTTTCCTTGAATATGACAAACTGCTTTATTCCTTTAATTCCCACTTCCCACTCTCTCTGTTACTTTTTCATGATGGCCATAACTACCGGCCAGGGATGCCAGCCACGGCTCACGCAACAATGATGATGGCATGAGATGCTCTGAGTAATGTGTTATCCACCTCTTCCACTTGCATGAGCTCGCAGACGCCCATGATTGTCTGGTGTCAGTAGGATTAATGTGAGAGTACAGCTATGCCTCCACAACAATTGGCTCTCTCTAGAGTCCTTGCTACGGATGGCTGTAACATCACCTGGTGATTGAACTTGTGATCTATGGATGATAGGATGAACAGCTTTCCATTACCCCACTAGGAGCCATGTTCCTATTCATTTTAAGAAAGTGAGGGGGAAAAAAAATGTGCCTTGTGATGGAACTAATACTATGCAGTAGGTACAACTTGTTTCACCAGCATTCCACAATATTAAACATATATTAAGTACAAATGAATCAATATATTGCTAGAAGCATGCGGCAGGGACCGATATGAACTTAACAAGGCTAAATACATTCATTGTGTACATTCTGTATTGATGAAAAAAAAGAAGAAAAAAAAGAAAAAATGTATATATATATGTGTGTGTGTGTGTGTGTGTGTGTGTGTGTGTGTGTGTGTGTGTGTGTGTGTGTGTGTGTGTGTTAAATACAATCATTGTGAATCTGAATACAAGTATTGATGAAAAAAAGAAGAAGAAAAAAATATATATATAGTTAAATACAATCATTGTGTACATTCTGTATCGATGAAAAAAGAGAAAAAATATGTATATTTCTTTTTTTTATTTCTTTTTTTTTAATTGATGAAAAAGAAAAAAATATATATATTTTTTTTTCATCAATACAGAGTGTACACAATGATTGTATTTAGTCTTGTTAAGTTCATATCGGTTCCTATATATTCCTTATATATATATATATATATATATATATATATATATATATATATATATATATATATATATATACTAATCAGCTAGCAGCTGACCTCAGTGTCTAATAAAACATATAATTATTGAGGCGTTATTAGATTGCTTACCCTTTTCATGTTTAATGACCTCAATCAGATTCACCGCCCTCGATCTTGTTACTGTGAAACTCACTGCTGCTGTAACTGAGGTTACTGAAAGCTGTGAAACAGACCCAGTCTCAGCATGGTACAGGGTTATGCTTTTGTTTTTCATGCCTTTCAAGCAAAAAAAAAAGCAAGAAAAAAAAAAAGCAAGAAAAAAAAAAAAAAAAAACGTCTCCCTGGGCTATTTTACAGTAAATGTGAACCTCAGCGTATCTGCCAAAGAGTCTTGCTGCGGGCTTTTATGAACCCAAACTGATGAACAAAAGTCATCCAGTGTGTACATTAGGTGTGACATTGCTGTTACAGCAGAAATAGTATTTCTCCTTGCTCTGATGGTCTTGTTCCTGGCTCGAGAAGATATTCCACAGGAAATATTATGTTATATCCCCTGGTGAGGTTTATCCAGGTGTGACATGCATGCCACTTCTGAAATGCTGTTAAAAGCAGAGTATACTGGGTAGTGTATGGACGGATAACAACGGAAAATCCAATGTAAAGAGGTTTAGTAAGGTTTTCAGCCATGACGGTGCACCAGAATATCATAGGTTCTACTTGGGATTGCTTCTACAGATAACTGTACTGGAAAGATTATTATTATTATTATTATTATTATTATTATTATTATTATTATT
>JAAGKR010011520.1:0-2500 GCA_011419295.1 Clarias macrocephalus
GGGTTAGGGTTAGGGTTAGGGGAGCTGCATGATGACTTCACACATAATTATATTAAACGTATATACAGCCTGGGTTAAGTAAATTAATTTGTGTTGCATTTATCTCCACTCAGTGTCAATAAATCTGTTTAGAATCGAATTAATTCACCACAATCAACAACACAGTGAGCGACATGAAATAACAAGGACCAGCTAATGAACAATGACCAACATGATGTTTGAACAGTCTTCGTCTCCTATTATAATTTTTCCCTGATTATTCGTGCCTCCTGATGTCCCTCTATACGGACTGATCAGAGGAACAGCGTCTGAGGAATTATTACTGACAATAGACTGAGATTTGCTGTGGTAGAAGATACTTAAACCACTTCAGGATGTGCTGTTACAGGTTACTAAATCTCATTATAGCATTACCCTGCGGTTGATTATTTTCACCCAACAGCAGCACACGCAGTGTTTTATTCCTCACACAGATATCCGAGATTCCAAAACGGCTCGTCATGTCACTGCAGCAGACGAGATTCCATCTTAACTAATAGCCCTCGGCAGCCCAGTCGGGAGAAACCTCACACACACACACACACACACACACACACACACACACACACTGCAGGAGCTCGTCCAAACCCTTCCAAGATCCCGAATAATTTCTCTCTCCCACGTCTCGGAATGAGAGAGGCGCTCGTGTCTAATTTGCATTCTCCTCACTCAGCCCGGCCCAAATCGATTGCTACATTTCATTTTGCGCGATCGCTAGACGACGAGGAAACAAAATGATGACATTTGCGCTCAGAGAAGCTTCTCTTTCCAACACATTAACTTGGCAAAGGCTTTAGAGATATATCATTTAGCCGGCGCCGATAATACGCCGCTCCGGCACAACAGACTCCGGCTCTATTTATTCACGTTTCAGCTTTGCCATATCGGCTTATTAAATATTCACCGCGGCCGGCGGATTGTCCTTCTGATTCACTAACTAACTTTAAATATATATGAGCGGCATCTTTGAGCACAGCGTTACCCCGGCGTCAGATGCTGCGTCACGGTGGCAAGAGAAGCTCTTTGCTTTTATACATACTTTATATAAAGCGTAAAAAATAACTACCAAGACGTTGATTGTTTTCCTAAAACAGCGAGTTACAAAGTGCCGACACTGGAGACTCCTTCCACTGACGTTAGCGATTATAACAATTTCAAACTGAACCGGCTGTTACTACAGAAACAATAACAGATTAATATAAACCTGACTTTTGCACATGCACTTCTCTGCTGTTGTAGAAAACTAATCAACACCTTCTGACCAATCAGAGTCGAGCCTTCGCAGGAAAACCTTTTAAAACGTTCATGCGTATTAAACATTCAGCAGCACTACCGATGCTCATCATACACACGCTGTAGTTTCGTAGCGATGGCGCGTCCCCCGGCTAAGCGCTTGTTGAAATTCGTTTCCGTCCTGATGTCCACATGCGGCACTCTGGGTAATGTGTAGCGAGCCTCTGATCAAACCCGCAGATCAACCGCTGGATTTGTCTCGCGGCTCTGAAGTTTTCTCATTTCTACCTAAATTAGGCAGGACACGTCAAGAGACGAATCCAAACGATCAGCTTGAGCGGTTCCTCGAATCCTCCGGTCCATCTGACCTGACGTTTCTTAAGTTGCTCCTCGCTCACGACTTTATTTCCTGCCTGCAGTAAAGTCTGATAACCGCGAGTTTATCTTCTCCTGTCGTTCACACGCTGGTGTTAAATGTGTCGAGAGATTAGACTCAAAAAGAGCCTTGTTTAGCTTAGCATGCATGTGTGTGTGTGTGTGTGTGTGTGTGTGTGTATGCATTAATTAGTGGGAAGCATGGTTTTTTGGTGAATCACACCTACACAAATTAGTGACTGATCCAGACAGACAGACAGACAGACAGACAGACAGTTAGATAGATATACAAACAGTGATAGACTGAAAGACAGACAGAGATACAGGTACAGAGAGAGAGAGAGAGAGAGAGAGAGGAGAGAGAGAGAGAGAGAGAGAGAGATGGATAATGGATAGGAAAAAAAAGATGTGGAGAGAGAGAAAGAGAGAGATGACAAAGACAGAAATGGCAAGGAGACAGGAAGAGAGAAACAGATATAAGGAGAGAGAGAGACAGATGTAGAAAGACTGAAAAATAGGACAGAGGGACAAAAACAGAAGAAGAAAATACAGAGAAACAGTGAGATCAGAGAGAAAGAGAGAGAGAGAGAGAGAGAGAGATGGTGCTAGACAGACAAAGAGAGAGACCTCAAAAGGAGAGAGAAAGAAACAGAGAGGATGAGAGAAAGGATGGGGAGAGATATAGAAAAAATGACAGATAGAATAAAGAGACAAAAACCAAAGAGGACGGAGAGAGAAACAGTGAGATCAGAGAGAGAGAGAGAGAGAGAGAGAGATGTAAGATAAGGAAAAAGAGAGCGATGGAGAGGGAGAACGAGAGGAGGGGAATTTTTGTGTTGAATACAGAGAGACA
>JAAGKR010011520.1:7500-19175 GCA_011419295.1 Clarias macrocephalus
AAAATTCTTGTGATTCTGTGATGTAACCGTGACTCCGATGGTTTACCAAAAACATGATGCCTGTTGAGTTTTCTTTACAAAATGAATAAAATGATGCTCAGTATGGAAGCTTATATACAGGTAAATGTACATTTACAACCTAACACCTGGTTTTAGCCGCCCTGCGTTATTAGCATTACAGCTTTCAAAAAAAAAAACACTTGACTACAGAAATCTTGTTGGAGTGACATCATTTTGATTTAGTTTTTCTTCTGATTCATGATGGTGGGATCGCTACAGACCAGGTGGCCTTGTTCGAGGTTTTGGGTGGCGTGTTTACTGAACATCTCCATCGGCTGTTGCACCACTTTGTATTCTCTGACCGAATATGGAAATCAATCAAGCTGTTATGAACCTACGATTCCATTAGAAATAAACATCCTCCTGGGAAACAGCTCTAAAAAGACGGGTGTTTGTAATATCCAGCCGTAATGGATTTCGCAGAACAAAACATGGTCGCGCAGACGGACGTTTCTCCTTCAGCTAAGTGACAAACTCTGTACATCTTCACGAAGCTCATTTCAGCTGCCACCGACAGGGTCATTCGTCAAAGCATTCGACTTCCCTCGGCGTCCCCCTGTATACTTATTAGGGCCGGAGTGTGTACTCCGTGCTCCTATCAGCCGACACGCCACCTCTCCTGAAGAGACACAGAAAGACAAAACCAGCTAACCGTAGGGTAAAGGCGAACCCTTACACGGCTCTGTTGGAGACGGTGCTGATGGACACCACCATGTTCCTCCGTGTTCTTGTTTGGCCAAGCACAAGGCCTAAATCACGAGGTGCTTTCTTATCACCTGAAGTGCTTTCAGGGATGCTTGACAAGAGTAAATTGAGGGTATATTTTCTCCCACAGCTTCAGAGAGCCGGTTCCAGGGCACGGGCGATGGTGAAGTGTCTTTTCTCGGTGTGATTTCGTTTCCCGCCTGTAAAAATGTTGTTTTATTAGACCTACCTTTCCTCCACCGAGACCTGCAGTATTTTTAAGACATTTGATTTCCGCTGGTGCAAGTGATTTATAAAGGAAGAGCGTTAAATTCCCATAGGGATGGAGCTCAATTTTGAAAAACGCCGCTTCATTGCTTTTCCAGGGGCTTGACCGAGCGCTCTCCGGTTGAGTGAGAGACACTTTGACAAATCTTCTGTGCTGGAATTGAGATGTTCCACGAAAGACATCACACAGGCAGGAAATTAAGACGTAAGCACCGTGGACAAGTCGACAAGTTCCATCTTATCTAATCGAAATGCGGTACCATGTGGTGATGTCAGCATTGGAGCAACATGAACAGGGATCTCCCTCGCTGCAGACACGCAGGTCCAGGGGGTGGAGCTTGTATCAGGATAATCCTAATTGTGAACCTACCGCTCCGTGAGATGTACTGATCCATTCTGGACAATCAAAGACTATGAATGTGTGACGTATTTTTACAGCATTCGATTATTTATCTTTAGAAACTCACATTTGTTTTGATCAGCCAAGCATCATTTTTTGTCTGAAGCCAAGTGTACATCCGTATCTGAGACCACTGGGAGCTTAACGATTAATGGTTAATCTACTGTTGTTAAGAATGAAACTCATTTTAACCACTAATGTTTGTTTTGCACAATATTTCCACAGCGTACATACTGTATCGATTAACTTGTACACCACAAGAGGGCGCACTCACAGTTCAATATTTTATTTATTTATTGTGTAGTATTTCTATATGTACACTATTTAGGCTTTGATTAACATGAATCTGTCTCAAATTATTTATTAATACGTCGGGACTGTCCGGCTAGAACTGCTTAAATAAAACATCAACTGAGGGGGGGGGGGGGGGGATGTGTCTTGTAACCATTAATAATTAACATTTACTTGATTATTGATTGTTAACCTGATGGACTGTCAGTTAGGACAAATGTGTGTAATTTTTGACCACAGGAGAACAATTATGTATGAGGGTGAGAAACCGTGCTGAGATTTCGACCTTTCTTTTTCAGGTTCAAGCCACGCCCACTTTGAGTCTAAACCCAGATACTTAACTTAAACCCAGATTATTAACTTAAAAATTATAAAAATGTAATCCGTTATTCAGACAGCAGTCATTCGGTTATTGTGTGTGTGTGAAAGTCGTTCTACAAGCCCCGCCCCTCTGTTATTCCTGCCGTTATACCCCTATCTCAGCTATACGGTTTGACCCGCGGTGAGAAGCGGGGTTAGGCACCACGAGCCGCCGCGACGTTCCGCGAAGTTCTACAAGGTCCGCACGGAAAGAGGGAAACCTGATCACAGCGCCTAAAACTGGCAGTGAATCATGATGAACCGTACTTACGGCCACCGCGCGAAACCGTGTAGGTGAGACAGGGGTATTAGTAGTAAACGGATTATGGGCCAAACTTCACTGAGTGATGAATAATTATAAAGGTCTTGACCTTTATAATTTAATTATAAAAATAATTATAAAGGTCTAAAACAACATGCATGAGGAAGCACAAAGGAGTTTTCATTTGGAAAAGTTACTCGAACTAGTTACTTTTATCAGAAAGTAACGCTGTAGTGTAACGGATCACTTTTTGAAGACAGTAATTTTGTAATGTAATTAGTTACTTTAAAAAGTCACGTCCCCCAACACTGGTCCTAACACCCAGTATGAGTGCAGATGGATCCCTGCTGTCCGTTATCACCCAGATGAGGATGGGTTCCCTGTAGTTTCTGGTTCCTCTCAAGGTTTCTTCCTCTTGCCCTCTCAGGGAGTTTTGCCCTCAGCACCGTCGCCCTCGGCTCGTTCATCAGGGACCATCTGATCAGTCTGATTCTTACATTTCATACACACTTCCATCATTTTCTTTAGATTCTGTAAAGCTGCTTTGCAACATTGACCACTGTAAGAAGCGCAGCTGTATATAAATAACATTGATTTGAACAGAACAGAACAGAGACATGGCTATTTGAAGCAGATAGAGCTGCAGTACAGAGACAGAGTTGCCTTTAGCAGCCAGTGTTGTATATAAACACTGAATCTGCACCTGACCTGAATGACTTCCTGCCTACACGTTTTGCACTTCATGTCATCAACGATCATCTGCAAAGCCACAACAATTTTATTTTATTCTTCTGCATTTCAGTTACAGGATTGTTTTTCAGCGGCACAAAGTCGGCAGTAATTACCTGCGCGTACTGTAGTGCACCTTCGGAGGAGCTCGTGTTTGGAGACAAGGCCATGCGTCATCTCGCTCCAGAGGGCAATTTACAGCACGGCTTTTGTGTTTAGAGAAAATAAACTCTTAAGAGTCTGCACATGCATGAGTGTGTGTGTGTTTGGAAATGTCTCTATCGACAAGATTGCTCTTCTCATGCAGAGAGCCAGAAGAAAAGGTGAAATACATCTCATTTACGCAGGCAAATTGAAGACGCATTTGTAAAATCCCTCATCTAAGAACGAACTCTCAGTACTTCGGTGAATCACAGCAGAATTGCTGAAGCCAAACAAAGGTGTGCGATAAGCTGCGTAGACGTTCGTTTAGCAGAGTTGCTATGGTTACGGGGTAGAACGAAGGCCTTATCAGGAGTAATATTGAGCCCCGGAGAACCGCGGCTTCCTCCCAGTTATTTTTCAGCCGACTTCCAGCGACGGAGCCTGTGCATAAATCATAACGCTGCAGAAATTATGCCAGATCATTATGCATTATTATACTGTATAAATCATACATGTGTAGCACAGACTCTGCATGCTCGGTGTGAGATAAAAAAATAAAAAAAAGGAAAAAAGACAGGCCTCTATTTCTTTTATATTCTTCATTTTTTTCGGCTTTTCGTGTGCTCTAATGATCTGACGCGTATTAACAGCTTCTCCGGGTGAAAACCAAACCCAGACGGTCCATCTTTTCCACCTTTAGCGTCATCCGTCTCTCTGTGTCTCACGCCGTTCTGTCAGGATGAGATTAAATGAGATAAAAATGCTGCCGTTTGTTCTGGAGAAAGCTGATGCAGGAAGAGTGTAAGAGCAGCTCGGGAAAAAAAAGGCTCGTGCCTGATTGGTCAGTTGGAGCAAATCTGATCATTTAAAAGAAGGTTACAGTATTCTGATCCTAAGAGATGAATCAGTTTCACCGCAGAAAAAAAACAAAATAAGAATATTCTGATATCACTCACTCATCGTCTACACCGCTTTGTTTGCGTCAGTGGAAAGCCATATAATATAATTCATATATACATTCATATAATGGCTTTATGTCTTTTCTAAATGTTTTGATCGATTGTATATGAAAAGATATGATTAAAGTGTTGGAAATTGTTAATATTGTTAATGTTTTTGTGTGGCTGGAACGGATTATCCGCATTAACATTATTTCCTATGAGACGATGCGTTTCACAATACGACATTTCACCTTAAGAACTCGCCTCCAAGACGGATTCAATTCGTATGCTGAGGTACCGCTGTATTCAAAGCAAAAAAAAAAAAAAAAAAAAAAGCACTGTATTACAACATACGATCTCTGACATTACAATCTAACTTTGTTAGGACTTGAATTTCAAGCAAAGAAAGGATGGAATTGGATTAAGAGCTGTCCATCACATAATTGCGCTGAACCTCAACTGAACCCTGGACAGTACAAATCAGAATGAAAGTAAGAGCATTTCTATATACAGTACACACTTACTCACACTTGCAAACACACAATATGATGAGAACCCATAGGATTGGGACTAAACAGCTGTGTGTCCAAAAGAAAACCACTTGTTAGTGAGACCCATCAGAAAAAAAAAGCCTTCAGTTTGCTCAGGAGCATAAAGATTAGACTTTGGAGCGATGAACAAAGGTCATGTGACCTGATGAGTCCAGACTAAGTCTATACCAGAGCGATGGGCGTGTCAGGGTGAGAAGGGAAGCGCATGAAGCGATGCTCCCATCATGCCTCTGGACGCAGTGTAAGAAGATCTGCGTTGTGACGGGAAAAACACAAACATTGTCGTTAATGTTAACACCAGGGCTGCTACTCGGAACCAGGTTCTAGAGAGCAAACAAGAAGAAGAAGAAGCAGGAGTGATGCCTGTCCTCAGATGACTAGACTGACTGAAAATGCTGTTACACCGTGTCTAAAAGCTGCTCAAAGGCATGAAAGCACGGAGTCGCGCCGATAAACACGCGGTCGGGCTTCAGAGACGGTTTGAAGTCAGAATCCCGCATGCAGGCTCGAGCTCCTCGTATCGGCAGGAGAGAATAAATCCCACTGCTCCGTGGACGCACTTACAAATCAAACTGTTACTGGAGGTGCACGCTGTGAATAATAAGCTGCTTTTCCTAAAAACAAACAAACAAATAAGTAAATAAACAAAAACAATCACGGGATCACTGTAGTTTAATGAGCTACTGATACACTGAGAGGTGACGCAGTAAATTACTCGGACTGTGTGCGGCAAAATCATTTTCCTTTCATGTGCACAACTGGCAATTTTACGTTATCAAACCTGTGCTCACTATATGGGGGTGTTCAAGTCAAACTGGGACTTTTAACTGTGTGTAAAGACAGGACACAGTGACGAGAGTAAAAACTCCCTTTACTTCTGTATATGATCCTCTGCTACACTACTGCACTCATCCCAGTGTTTCACTCGGGCTCGGACCCGACGGACACTTGCACCAGTTGGCGACAGGAGCTCCGGGTCACCTCGGCCCGGATCGTCTTTCATAGGCTCCTTCAGAACATCTGCACCGTTCAAATGTTTTACTGCCGAAAGAGTCTCATCACTGCACTGTGCTTAAAGGCTTCTGTAAATGTCAATCAGTTTTACGCCTTCGTTCACCAGAAATGACATCACAGTCGGTCCACAGTCAGTTATTATCTTAAGACATGAAGGTCAGAAGGTTCTGGATCAGTTCCTACAAGAACAGTATTGTGTCAAGTGTGTGTGTAAACCCCATCGAGCTCCAGGATGAAACTGTCTCTCATGAAGACCTTCCCAGGAAAGCGAGACCAAAACTTACTGCTGCAGAGGAGAAGCTCATTTAGAGTCACCAGCCTCAGAAATCACCAATTAACCTCAAGCAGCACCTCAGATTAGAGCCGTTATGAAGCTTTACAGAGCAGAAGTAGCAGATATACATCTCAATATCAACTGTTCAGAGGAGATTATTGTGTGTTTTAGATAAACGCCTTCATAACTGGTGTTGTTGTATTTGCCTAATACTAAGACCCACGATCAGATGATTATGTTTAATGATTTTGTGTAATTCTGATGAACATGTAGAATTAAAAGTGGGGGTACTAACTTTTAAACATGACCATACACTTTTTCAAATACGCTGTTCTAGTGTCTCGGCATAGTTGCTGAGCAACAAGCGGAGAGGGAGGGAGGGAGGCGTCTTATATGAGGTCACAAAATGCGGGAAATTGAATCAGTTTGTTTAAACCATGACAAAGGGAATGATTTTTTTATTTATTATTATTTCTTTTGTTTGTACCCACACACGCACACACGCACACACACACGCACACACGCACACACACACGCACACACGCACACACGCACACACGCACACACAGGAAACCCATCTGAACCTCTAAACATGACTAAATATGAATTTGGCATAAAAGGTCACCTTTAATATTAATTTTGATAGTTTTTATATAATATACTCTGAATTTGCTGTGATTTTTTTTCTCTATTATCATAATAATGAAAAAAATTAATCATACGTACTGTTTACATGTATGTGGTTTGGGAGGTGGCTACAGACCTGTTGTCATGGTAACCCTGGCTACTAATAATTTCTGCTACAAGCATCATGCCGACATTTCCTTCTTGAAACTGTTGCTCAATAATGATGAATTTTAGAACATTTATGATATTTATGATGACAAATTGACAAAGAAAGCGTACAGATGTCACAATATATTGTTCATTTTATCCAATAAGATATGGTTAATGTTTTTTTTTTTTAATTGAATTACTATATTTCAGACTAATTGAAATAATATCATCATGCCCAGTTTGGGTTATCGCGCTACAGGTAAAGCTATTTGAATAATGAAATCGTTGAAGATGCGGCCTGGTTTTGTTTGCGATGCAGAGCGACTGACCTCAGGCACCCGGTGGCGTTGCGCAGCACGAGCGACGTGTGCATCTGCAGCTTGCGTCCCTCCTGATGCGGCGAGACGTCCCAGGCGGACAGAGGGATGATGACAGTGTTGGTCAGGACAGCCAGAGCGTCCTGGATGATGGGCATCTTCAGAGCGTCGCATGACGAGAGGTTCCATAACACACCTGGGACAGAGACACACATCCAGACTCAGAATGGGGACAAACGCGCAGGAACTTTAGGAAGATGGTGCAATCGTGCCAACGTTAGCTCTCACTGTCAGCACAAAATGCCCGGGCTGATGTAACGGTTAGATAACCCCAGGTCTGCTCTTTTTCTCTCTACAAATATTGAACATGATGTTTGAGTTTGAGGCAAGTTTTGCTCTTAAGTCAAATATAAAGTGATGATCTGAGACGTGTGTGGGGGTTTGACGTTTGATTGATGTACTGTACGCTTGAACTACCCAGGCTTGTTTAGCTAACAAGGAAGTCATAAGGACCCAAAATATTTTTAAAACCTGACATTAAGCAGCACGTTCGCTGTCAAAAAGACAATTAGAGGTGGAAAAAAAAAGCAAAACAAGCTTCATGCCTGTTAAATGAGCGGCAGTAGAGACACCAGATCCTCATTAAGGCTGCAAACATCCATCCATCTACAGGGCTTCTCCTGTGTGGGGCCGCAGGGGGCCTGGAGCCTATCAACTGCTGGATGTGACCAGAACCTACTGTCTAGTTGAGTAGTAGTCGAGATACGCTAGGTAAAATATTACTCAATTAAAAAGATCATCGTTTAGATTTCTCATTTAGATGAAGTACAGAAGGACTCGCCTTCAAATGTGCTTCATCAAAACTACTCAGCTTGTTTTAGCTCACAGTAGTCTTTAAGTCATACTAATAATCATAGTCTCTCTCTGTCTCTCTCTGTCTCTCTCTGTCTCAACTTCTGATTTCAAACACCTGCTACATGATTAGGGAAGGCAAATCATGGTAGTTATGCATTAAAACCAGCAGGTGGCGATATTATAGCTCCTCACCACTGTGGTTGTGTAACGCAACCCTACACGGAAATGTAGTGAAGTAGAAAGTACAGATTTGTTGAAGAACAAAGTGGAGTAAAGGTGAAACAAATCCTTTAATCAGACGACTGAAGTAAAGTACAGATACATGAAAACTCAGTAGACACTTTCCACCTCTGAGCTCATCCCAGGGAACTGAGGACACAATTTGGGTACACGCTGGATGTGGTACACTCTCACACACACTCTCACACACACTCTCACACACACTCTCACACACACTCTCACACACACTCTCACACACACTCTCACTATCATACACTCTCACACACACTCTCACACACTCTCTCACTATCATACACTCTCACACACACTCTCACACACACACACTCACTATCATACACTCTCACACACACTCTCACACACACTCTCACTATCATACACTCTCACACACACTCTCACACACACTCTCACTATCACACACTCTCACTATCACACACTCTCACTATCACACACTCTCACTATCACACACTCTCACACACACTCTCACTATCACACACTCTCACTATCACACACTCTCACTATCACACACTCTCACTATCACACTCTCTCACACACACTCTCTCACACACACTCTCTCACACACACTCTCTCTATCATACACTCTCTCTATCATACACTCTCACTATCACACACTCTCACTATCACACACTCTCACTCTCACACACTCTCACACACACTCTCACACACACTCTTACTATCATACACTCTCACACACACTCTCACTATCACACACTCTCACACACACTCTCACTATCATACACTCTCACTATCACACACTCTCACTATCACACACTCTCACTATCATACACTCTCACACACACTCTCACTATCATACACTCTCACACACACTCTCTCTATCATACACTCTCACACACACACTCTCTATCATACACTCTCACACACACACTCACTATCATACACTCTCACACACTCTCACTATCACACACTCTCACTATCACACACTCTCACTATCACACACTCTCACTATCACACACTCTCACTATCACACACTCTCACACACACTCTCACTATCATACACTCTCACACACACTCTCACTATCATACACTCTCACACACACTCTCTCTATCATACACTCTCACACACACACTCTCTATCATACACTCTCACACACACACTCACTATCATACACTCTCACACACTCTCACTATCACACACTCTCACTATCACACACTCTCACTATCACACACTCTCACTATCACACACTCTCACTATCACACACTCTCACACACACTCTCACTATCATACACTCTCACACACACTCTCACTATCATACACTCTCACACACACTCTCTCTATCATACACTCTCACACACACACTCTCTATCATACACTCTCACACACACACTCACTATCATACACTCTCACACACTCTCACTATCACACACTCTCACTATCACACACTCTCACTATCACACACTCTCACTATCACACACTCTCACTATCACACACTCTCACACACACTCTCACTATCATACACTCTCACACACACTCTCACTATCATACACTCTCACACACACTCTCTCTATCATACACTCTCACACACACACTCTCTATCATACACTCTCACACACACACTCACTATCATACACTCTCACACACTCTCACTATCACACACTCTCACTATCACACACTCTCACACACACTCTCACTATCATACACTCTCACACACACTCTCACTATCATACACTCTCACACACACTCTCACCATCACACACACTCTCACTATCATACACTCTCACTCACTCACTCATCATCTATACCTCTTAATCCTGTACTCGGGGTCACCGGGGGTGGAGCCTATCCCAGGAGGCTTAGGCACGGGGCGGGATACATCCTGGACAGGGTGCCAATCCATCGCACACACACATACACACACTACGGCCAATCTGGGAAAGCCATTTAGCCTAACCTACATGTCTTTGGACACAGAGACGGGAATCGAACCCGGACCACCGTGCCGCCCCCACTATCATACACTAGAGGCAATTTGGAAACACCAGTAAAGACTACAGTGATGTCTCTGGAATGTAGAAAGAAACCTGAGGAAAACTCGTGGAACATGGAGGGAACATGCAAAACAGATGAGATTCAAACCCTCAACCCTGGAGGTGTGAGTTCTAACCGCTAAGCCACTGTGCTGTTAATGAATAGAAAACATAACCGCTGGAGAAAAAGGAAAAAAGGGAAGCAATTAAATATAATCTCCCGTTTCAATCAGCATTTAGTGGCCAGATCTGAGAAACTCAATACTTTCATAAATCCAACATCTTAAGAATAAGAATAAGACTTAAGAACTTACGAATATGACGTTGGATTTATAAAGGAATTACGGTTCTCAGAAGCTTGCAACTGGTGACGCTTGAGCTGTCTCAGCTGTTCTAGCTAATTATCCAGTAAGCACATTGACCAAATTAATTGCACCTTGAAAAGTTTTAATTAAACTAATGAGGAGGAAATGTTTGTGTTTAGGTTGGGAGGAACAAAATGAAGAAATGTAGGAAAATTCAGTGAAAAACTGTGTTGCCTTCTTTAAAAAAATAAAAATAACAGGCACAATAGGGAGATGATTACTAGAGATATTTTTTCATCCTCGTGTTCTGTGGCCTGTTAGAGATGGTGTGCGTAGGCCTGACCGCCCGGTGAGGAAAGTCACAGCTGATTTGGACACCAGCTACACGCCGACCTTCCAAACCCACTAATTACTGCGCATTTTTCCTGCAGGCTCTGAGAAAAAACAAAAAACACACAAAAAGAAAGGAAGGAAGTGATCAGGGTAGCTGGGGTGCGGCACCGTCACAGACGCTCAGGAGTTATTTTCACTCCTCCCCAAGGCCAGAGATGTGAAAGTCTGCCTTTTTAACCGTAACGTCTGTGCACTATGAAGTCAGAAGTTACGCTATAAAAAGGAGAAATAAATTGGCGCTTGCTGATATTCACTGTCAGATGAAACCCAACACCGTCAATGATTCATCGAGTGTGGAAGAGCAACGCCGCGGGCAGGAAACACACACCGCGCTGCGCCCGACACGCCGCCACCTACAACTAGCAAATGCTGAACTTCAAAAAAATCTTCATGAATGGATAATATCGAGCTTTGTTCAGGAGTTGCTGTGTAATCAGAATGAGGACCAGCAAGTGAAGAAGGAGTCTCCAGTCTCAGCGCTTTGTAACACCAGGAGGTAAAGCCGTAACTCTGAAGGTCGTTTGATGAGTTTTAGCTTCTTTGTAGTTTCTCGGTAACATGACAAGCTGTATTTTTGCCTCCTTAACTTTCTCAATAGAAAGAGAGAGACAGAGAGAGAGAGAGAGACAGAGAGAGAGAGAGAAAGAGAGAGAGAGAGAGAAAGAGAGACAGAGAGAGAGAGAGACAGAGAGAGAGACAGAGAGAGAGAGAGAGAGACAGAGAGAGAGACAGAGAGAGAGAGAGAGAAAGAGAGAGAGAGAGAGAGACAGAGAGAGAGAGAGAGAC
>JAAGKR010011521.1:0-19172 GCA_011419295.1 Clarias macrocephalus
ATTTGTATTATGGCAAGAAAAAGCAGCTAAGTAAAGAAAAACGAGTGGCCATCATTACTTTAAGAAATGAAGGTCAGTCAGTCCGAAAAATTGGGAAAACTTTGAAAGTGTCCCCAAGTGCAGTCATCAAGCGCTACAAAGAAACTGGCTCACATGCGGACCGCCCCAGGAAAGGAAGACCAAGAGTCACCTCTGCTGCGGAGGATAAGTTCATCCGAGTCACCAGCCTCAGAAATCGCAGGTTAACAGCAGCTCAGATCAGAGAGCAGGTCAATGCCACACAGAGTTCTAGCAGCAGACACGTCTCTAGAACAACTGTTAAGAGGAGACTGTGTGAATCAGGCCTTCATGGTAGAATATCTGCTAGGAAACCACTGCTAAGGACAGACAACAAGCAGAAGAGACGCGTTAAAGAACACAATAAAGAACACAATAAAGAAAACTCTTTGAATGAGAAGGTGGGTCCAAACTTCTGGTCTGTACTGTGTATATATACTGCATTTACTGTGGAACACCACAAAGGCCATAATCAGAATGTTGAGAAAATGCTGCACCACAGAAACATCAACAAGGCTGCCAAGAGACCAACAGCAACTTATACCAATTAGCATTTACATCATATGAACTAAACAACACTGATCACCAACTATCTCTGGGATTAAGGCTTTCACATGAAGTACAAGTCTCTGTGTAAATCACTTCATAAAAGTATGGAACAATGTTAATATAAACCTGTGCAGGCTGCTTAACAATACGTTGTGCTATAAATAAACTATACTTCAGGGAACAGAGACAGACCAAAGTTATGAAATAACCTTCTAATTAATGTTTTGGACTCTAGGCTAAAACCTATTATTTAGCCACGTATTTTTGTGAATAGATTTGCCGTAGGTAAAAGAGCAGATCTTCACCAAAGGTTTTAGTAACTGTAGAGGTGGAGTGACTGGCTGCTTGATTAGTTCCTGTATTTCCCAGGAAGCCCTCGTGTCTGTGTTTCCTTCATATAGAATGCACTATATATACATTCACCTTATACATTATGTGACTCTTAGCATACTTGAATGCTCTCTCTCTCTCTCTCTCTCTCTCTCTGTCACACATGGCTACACAAGGGCATGGTAATAAATAAATAACAATAAAACAAAGTGTGTTATAGTAATGTAAAAGAACACCACCAATAAAACCTTCACATAGGCACGTACAGTCTAAAGCAATACGTGTTAAAAGAGGAAGTAAGAGGAAGCTGTAGTGTTTTCTGTATATGGGTCCAAACTTATTGTTGTTGCTGACACTAATACACACAACTGACACTAACACACACAACCGCAACTGATCAGCATGAAAGAAGGCAGCAAAGACTTGGTGTGATTTTTTTCTGTCTAAAATTTGATCAGATAATCATACCAGGACATGAATTACAAACCTTCTATAGGGGTCAATGTATTGTTTAATTCATAAAAGCTCTGATGGTCTGAATGTTGCTCTCTCTGTGTTATTTGTCTGTTTCCTATGAAACATAACTAAGTGAGTAAACATAGTATTTTTTTTTTTTTGTTAAGGGTAAAACCAATAATCTTCATTTTCAACTGAAAGAAACTTTATGAAATTTCAAAGAAGTTGAGGAATAATTAGGGTATATAGAGACAATATAATCATGGTCTAAAGTTGATCAGGGGCACACAGATCAATCTGGGGGGACAGTGGCAGAATTGTTATAAATTCTCATGAAACAGCTGCAAACTTTTGGCAACAGAAATGTTTTTTAATTTGTATTTAGCTAATTGTATATTGAGACTAGACTTAATTCTGTTACAGTATCAACGCGAGCAGTGGTGTAGTGTAGAAACATCAGACAAGAGTGATATTGTATTACTCAATAATCACATTCTCAAACATTTTAGCTTAAAGGCTTTAGCTTATTTACAGTCAAAGGTACAAAATGTAAATTTTCACTTTACATAAACAAACGAACAAACAAACAAACTGACAGATAAATAAATAAATAAATAAATAAATAAATAAATAAATAGTCTGCCTTAATCACCATGGGGCAAAATATGTTTTTAGAAAAGAAAAAGGTAGAATTTTTTGGGATAATTCTGTCAGGGATAACACTTTGCACAATGGTGGCTGGACTCTTAGTTTGACATTTGCACATGGCACAGTAACAGCAAATGACCTCACTATAGTGTTGGCACAGTTACAGGAAATTGTACATGGGGAAGTCCGGAAGGAATCCACAGTGGGTAGTGACCATTACCAACAGGGACAGGGATAAAATTGGAGGATTGTATAAGGATTTTAAGTCAATGGTCCTTTGAAAGAGCTGACTGGTAAACTTATGAGCTATTGAGAGATCTAGAAATGGAAAAGTGAACATTGGACAACATGTAGATGAGTTAAACATTTGTATTTGCCATGCACGATATGTTACATTCTGCTAAGAAATTCATCCCTAAGAAAAGAGGTAAAAGGAAAAAGACTATAGTACCATGATGGACAAAAGAATGTAAAAAAATATGATTAAAGCACAAAATAAAGCTCCTAAAATATTCAAATGTTTAGCACTTTATGGAGTATAAGAGGGTCTGAGCTCATGTATGGAAAACTATCAAAAATGCTAAATAAACATTTGTATTGAAGTGGGAAGAGAAACAACAATTGTGATGGTATGGGGAATGAAAAGAAGAATGAATGGGATGAAGAAAGAACATAAACATCCAATACTAATACAACGGGACACAATAGTGGTAAAAGATAAGAAAAAGCAAATATGATTAAACAAAAATTTGTTTGAGATTCACTGTTTAGATAATGTAATTAAAGAGACCTAAAGATCAGTGACAAATGTAAGAAGCTTTAAAAATTACAATATGAGATGCCTAGTTGGGAAGAAATGGGGAACAGAGAGGTCAGCACTAAGAACTATTTACACAGGACTGATTAGGTCAGTGGTAGACTACAGATGCACAGTTTTTGGATCAGCAGAAAATACACTGCTTAAAAAGTTAGAACTCATTCAGTCCCAGGCATTAAAACTGTGTACAGGAGCAATCAGAAGTAAAAAGTAGGTAAATGCTGTTAAATCTTAGGAGGTTGCAACTGTCTCTTAATTACTGGGTTAACTTGCAGGGACACAAACAGGACCACATAGCACAGGTGCCAAGCCTTGCTCGAAAAAAGGAAAAAGCAAAAACAAACCTTTGGATGAACAGTTGCACAAGAGCAACAGAGACTGGATTAATCAAGTTGCATGAGAGTCCAACAGTTCCAAGACATTGTTGGACAAATTCCAACAATATATTCATGGATACGTCCAGGAGCAACAGTAAATTTACCATTATTGAAAAACAAGAACAGAAAGAAATACATAATAAGTGCAAAAACAGTTAACACTTAGCAGTTAGCACTGTTAGCACAATCTCGGTATAACAACTTCATTCATATTTTCGCTGAGGCTTCAAAGAAAATATACAATAAACTAGGAATAGCAAACACCAGCCATGGTAAGATGGATTACCCATATACACTGGGGAAATACTAGCGATCCTGCCAGCAACAGAACCTGTTGTCATTACAGTTTGAATGCTTAGTTAATTTTCTACCACTGTGTAGACGATTTTGGTTCTAGTGTTTGTTTTCTTTATTAAAAGTCTTCACTTCACTGCATTATGCCTGCAGTTAGTTTGAGATCAAGACAACTTATCACTCATATAATCCTCATATACCTATATGTTTATTAATGAACATGCCACACTTTTTACTATTTATAGTCATGATTGATGATGTGTGACAACAACAAGGCACAAAGTGCAAACTAGTTGTCACTAATGTCACCCAAAAGCAAATGTTCTCTTTTAATAGCCCATGTATTCACACCTGAACTTACAAAGAATATAGGAGCAAATGTGTTGCCATGTTATTAAGGAACCACAAAGGGCAATTTATCTTGATATACATTTATATTACAGCCAGTGCTGTTTTCAGAGCTGCTGTTATAGAAAATTAATCTACACCAGGAATTCAACAATATGGTACAGTAGCATAATAACATGGTAACACAGAGTCATTTCTCAATGGATATGCTGGATGTCTCCTCCTCTCTGTTAAATGGCAAGTCAAGCAGAGTTCATCACATCATAAATGATACAATTTTTCCTCATTATGTAATTGTAAAGTTTTAAAGTTTTTACCAATGCATAGCAATTGTTAAAATAATCATGCAGAAATGTGAGACACCAGCATGCATGTGAAAAATAGGGTTTGTTTAATGACTATTTAATATTTTACTCATTAAAACACATTGAGCTGAATATAAACACACCACAAAAGGCAGAATGCATTTAGTCAAAATTCAGTATCCTGAACTACAGAAAAATTAAACAATCACACAGAACCTGATGACACGACTCTCAGCCTGTTAATTAGAAACGAAATTCAGCAGCAGTCACTGTAATGAATACACACAGAGAACATTTACTTACAGAGCGTCACACAGAGTGGACGGAGCTCCATCCTGTCCTACTGATGACTGACTGATGACTGACTGTAGGTCAGAGACGTGTCTGTGTTAAAGTCTCGATACTTCCTCTGTTTCTAAAAAAACAATGCCTGTGTATGTGTGCATGTGAGATAGAGAGAGAGGGTGGGGGGTGATGTAGGTGTAAAAATATATCTTAGACTATTATTAAAATTTATTACAAGCAACAACAAAAAATGTTTATACAACACATAAATGTTCATTATAGAGGTGGTGTAAGACACACTATTTTACCAAAAGTATCCACTCACCTGAGTACTTAAGTAATATCAAGTCAAGTCAAGTCAATTTTATTTATATAGCGCTTTTAACAATTGACATTGTCGCAAAGCAGCTTTACACAATAAAAATAAGTAAGTCTGTATCAAAATGATAAGATTGTCCCTGATGAGCAAGCCGAGGGCGACGGTGGCAAGGAAAAACTCCCTGGGATGGTAATACGAAGAAACCTTGAGAGGAACCAGACTCAACAGGGAACCCATCCTCATCTGGGTGATAACGGATAGCAGAGATTGATCAGCATAATAATGTGTACTGGAAGTTCAGTGTAACAGGAGATGTGTTAAAATTAAAATTAAAAGGAGTCCAGTTTCTTCCTGGAGGCTCAGGTAGACTGTAGGAGATTCCAGTCCTGAGCTATCGAACAACTGAAGTCACAGGTCCCCAGAGCATCAATCGATGATAGGACAGTTTTAATGGAAACCATCCCCAGCCACCATACGAATCCAGGCAGACCACACGGGGCATCCATGCGACAAGATCTCCAACCAGAAGCAGGACTCCAGGACGAGTTAGACGGGTCCAGAGGGCAGAGGGGTCTGGAACACTGGCAACTCAGGAGCGAACATGTATAGCTCGACAGAGAAAGGGAAAGGAGAGAAGGAGAGAGAGAGAGAGAGAGAGAGAGAGAGGAGAGAGCAGAAAAGGAGAGAACAGAAAATAAGGAGAGATGGCAGTTAGATATGGTCACAGTCAACATGTATAAGATGAATGTATATTAGTGCAAAGTGCAAGCAGGGACTCCGGCAGGACTAATTATTACAGCATAACTAAAAGGGAGAGCCAGAAGGAAACACAAACATGAGGGCTGTATAGAGAGATGTAAAGCAACCAATCACCTCACCGTCAACAAACCTGAGTGAACAATGAGAGTGGGGAAGACAGCATCTAAACATAACAGTTCACCAGAATACTCTACGTCCATGGGTCCCCCAGATCTGCTCCTTTACCTAAGGTTAATCTATTTACAAAAATGCTTGGCTAAATAAATAAGTTTTTAGCCTAGACTTAAACACTGAGACTGTGTCTGAGTCCCGAACGTTAATAGGAAGACTATTCCATAACTTTGGGGCTTTGTAAGAAAAAGCTCTGCCCCCTGCTGTAGTTTTAATAATACTTGGTACTGACAGGCAGCCTGCATTCTTTGATGGAAGTAGGCGTGGCGGATCGTAAGACACCAACAGTTCACTCAAATACAGTGGCGCGAGCCCATTTAGTGCTTTAAATGTCAAAAGTAGTATCTTAAAATCGATGCGAAATTTCACAGGGAGCCAATGCAGTGTAGATAAGATAGGGGTGATGTGCTCGTATCTTCTGGTTCTAGTGAGGACCCTCGCTGTTGCATTCTGCACCAACTGAAGCTTGTTTATACACCTAGTTGAACAACCAGACAGTAAGGCGTTACAATAGTCCAACCTAGAGGTGATAAAGGCATGAACTAATTTTTCTGCATCATTTACTATAGTGACAATAAATCTCTTATCTTGGCAATATTTCTAAGGTGAAAGAAAGCTATCCTGGTAATATTATCTACATGTGCTTCAAACGAAAGGCTGGAATCTATAATCACACTGAGGTCTTTTACTGTTGCACTTGATGGAACAGAAAGGCATCTAAAGTTACAGTGTGATCAGAAAGCTTACTACTAGCTACTTGTGGTCCTATGACTAGAACTTCTGTCTTATCGGGATTAAGCAGAAGAAAATTAATTAACATCCAATCTCTTATGTCCTGAAAAACTTTGCCTTGGGCCTAGCAAACTCTAGAATTGGCTTCCTGTTTGGTGACGTAGCTTCCTGTTTTTCATATTGTTCCCGCAAAAGTTCCTCATCTGTTTGTAACAGCATGTACTGTATTTTTTTTATATATTTATATAATTATATATTTTTTCCGTTTTTAACTAAATAACAAACTTCAATACTACTGGACTTTATCCGAACGCGCGTATCATCTCACCAACAACAAGCGAATCCATCACCAAATAATCACAACTCCGGCACAAAGGTCTACCTTTCAGCTCGCTCAGTGTGTGGAGTGCAGGATGTTTAGACATTCTTCCTCCGTTGTTAGTGATAATTTTATTTGAGATAGGTGTGTGTTAGTTAGCACCCTGACGGAGAAGATATTATCATTAGAGGAGCGCATCCAGACTTTGGAAAGGGTTAGTGACCGCAAGAGCAGCGTTATTCCTGTAGGGGAAAGTCTGGGTGCCACAAGTGGAGATAACCAGCCCCCGACTCCGGCAGTAGAGCCTCACAGCGGGGCGAGTGGGTGACGACTCTGCGGCATACTCGTTCAGCCAAAGCTAACGCTAAGGCTAGCCCACCGGAGCACACCTCTTCTGCGCTTCACGTGTCCAACAGGTTCGCTCTCCTCAGTGATGCCCCGCTGAGAAACCTGAAAGAGCTCCGGTTATAGGAGACTCTATACTGAGACACGTGAAATTAGCCAGGCCTTTAGGGGCGCCAGCAGCAGTGGTCAGGTGTATCCGGGGAGCCAGAGCACCGGACATAGCAGGTAATCTTAGGGCTCTAGGTCAGCATAGGTTCTCCAAGATAGTGGTACATGCTGGAGCTAACGATATACGCCTTCGTCAGTCAGAGGTTAGCGAGAGTAACTTTACAGTGGTGTTTAAAATAGCGAAGGCGATGTCCGATGAAGTAGTTTGCTCTGGTCCCATCCCAATGAGACGTGGCGACATAGCTTACAGCAGGTTATGGTCTCTGAACCGCTGGATGTCCAGGTGGTGCTCCAAAAACAACGTGGGCTTCATAGATAACTGGAAGACCTTTGAGGGCAAAACTGGCCTGTTAGGGCGGGACGGTGTCCATCCCACTCGGGAAGGTGCTGCTCTCATTTCTTGCAGTATAGCACATAGTCTCAGAAGAGGCCTAGTTAATCGGTGACAATCCAGAGCCCAGGCCAGGGAGCAGACAGACAGGCTAAACCAACCGTCTGCTAGCTGCATAGAGTCGTCACTCAGGGTTCATCATATTAAGACTGTGTCTGTTCCCCGAGCTAAACATAAATATACATTTAGAAAGACTCAGAAAGTCTGTTTTAGAAATTTAATTAACATAAATACCACAAACTCAGATCACAATGAATGCGCAGGCGGCACCTATGATCTGAAGCTAGGACTGTTAAATATTAGATCTCTCGCATCTAAAGCAGTTATTGTTAATGAAACTATCACAGATCAGGAGTTTAATATATTATGTTTATGTCATGGGGGGCGTGGCGGTGTAGGATCCAAGTGCAGAACGAGCGTTTGTAGAGAGTGAGTGCAGCGCTTTTAATCAATGGGATCCGTGAATGCGGAAGTGTCGTGAGGAGCGCTCGCTGTTTCTCTGAATGGAGTCCGCGTCGGGAATGCGGAAGTGGTGAGTGAGCGCTTGCTGTTTCTCTGAATGGTCTCTGCGGCAGAAATTCGGAAGCGCGGAGTTCGCGAGAAGTAGCTCGTGGATGAAGGACTGGCCGAGGTCAGTAGTCGTGAGTCGAGGAAAGTCCGTAATCAAAACTCGTGGTCGAAAAACAAATCCGAATGTCGGCAACGGTAAATCCGGGAAGTCAGGAAATCCGTAACGTGAGGCAGAGTCGTGGTCGTGGAAACAAAAAGTGGTCGAGATCCGAAAGGTCAAGGCAGAACGAAACGCTGGAATACTGGGCATGGATAGCACACAATAATCTGGCAGAGAGCTGTTGTCTAGAGGGGTGTTAAATAGAGAGCTGTGATGATCTGGGATCTGTTTGGAGAGATGAATGAGGGGGTGAAAAGCAAGGAGTGGGATGGAACATGGAGCAGGAGTGTGCAGGTGTTCATGACCTTACTTGAGATGTGGGCATGACCTGGCATGCCGTGACAGTTTAACAGAAACCTGGATTAAACAGGACGAGTATGTAGCTCTAAATGAAGCGAGTCCTCCTGGATACAGCTACATACACCAGCCTCGGCTAACTGGTAGAGGAGGAGGAGTCGCAGTTATTTATAACGATAATCTGTCTCTCGTACAAAAACACAGTTTTAAATTTAATGCATTTGAAGTTCTCTATAGTAACATAAAGTCAGCTCAGTCGATCCGCTAATCATCATTTACAGACCCCCAGGGCCGTACTCGGAGTTTCTCTGTGAATTTGCAGATTTCCTCTCAAACCTTGTTGTTTCTGTAGATAAAGCGTTAATTGCTGGAGACTTTAATATTCATTTTGAGAATCCAGAAGACCCTCTGAGAACAGCATTCTTGTCCATACTGGACTCAGTAGGAGTAAATCAATGTGTAGTAGGACCTACTCATAAAGCAGGTCAGACTTTAGATTTAATATTATCCTTCGGATTAAGTATAAGAAATATAACCACAATTCCACAGTCTGAAGTTATCTCAGATCACTATCTTGTCTTGATTAAAGCGTGTCATAGTAATAATGTACACACAGCACCGCGCTACCGCCTTAAACGTACATTTACATCAAATACCACACAGAGCTTCATCAATAATCTTCCAGAATTATCAACTTTGATTGGATCGCCATCTGACTCCACAGAACTCAAACAGGCAAATGAATATCTAGAGTCAGCACTTCGTTATAGCTTAGATAATGTAGCTCCAGTTAAAAGGAAAATGATTAGAGATAAGAAACTCGCTCCTTGGTATAATGACCACACACGTGCTTTAAAACAAACCGCTCGAAAATTCGACCGTAAATGTGTGACGTGGGTGCCTGTAACGGGCAGACTGGAGGACCCAAAAGCAGACACAACAGATCAGATAAAATTAAATGTATTTAATGAGTAATATGCGGTAAGCAGATGAAGGGAAAAATTGAGCAAAATATACTTTAATCAATATGCAGTTAGGGATATGTAGCAAAACAGGTTGGGAATGGCTGTGGGCAGAGGTAATGCAGATCCTTAGCTCAGAGCGCATGCAACGCGCAGAGTGAGAGCGGCTGCGTGAGATCAAATCATCTGTATTACTTAAATTGTCTGGTTTCAAAGCCTGAATTTTTTGCCTAATATTTATGATTTTGTTATTGAAAAAGTTCATGAAATCCTCACTACTGCATGATGTTGTTGTGGAGATTTCTGCAGTGGTCTTGTTTTTAGTTAATTTAGCTCCGGTATTAAATAAAAATCTCGGGTTGTTTTTGTTATTTTCTATAAGAGTGGAGAGATACGTTGATCCAGCATCACTGAGAGCTTTTTTATAGTTCAGGATGCTCTCCTTTCATGCTATTTGGAACACTAACAATTTAGTTGGATGCCAGTTACGCTCTAATTTCCGAGCGGTTTGTTTTAAAGTGCACGTGTGTGGTCATTAAACCAAGGAGCGAGTTTCTTATCTCTAATCATTTTCCTTTTAACTGGAGCTACATTATGTAAGGTATAATGTGTAACGGGTTCGACCCAAAGTTGCATGGGCAGCACCATGAAACATGAACACGAGGTGAGGTCTTAGGGAAAAGGATAATTTATTTATGGAAAATGGGGAAGGAAAGGGTTAAAGGAGGGAGGATGGAGAGAAAGGGAAGGAATGAATTGAGGTGTGTGCAGGTCCGAGGCAGTGCCCAGCTGGCATTCGGGCACGTGCCTGGCGGAAGGTGGCTGTGGGCAGAGTGGCAGAGCGGAGCACGCGAAGGCAGCACTCCTGCACGCTACCCAAACGGATCCTCTCCGGCTGTCAATGGCCGGCCTGGCCCCTCTCAGCTCTCTCTGGAAGCCTCTCTGGGACATCTGTCAGCTTTCCCGGCTGCGATCGGGGGCCTTAACGTCGTCCTCCTTGTGGCCTTTTCCTCTTCGGCAGCGGGGACGCAAAGGCGGGCTTGGCGCAGGAGTGAAGGATGGCACGGGAGCTTACTTAGGGAGCCTATGAAATGAGCGAGGGGCGATAATAGATTTCGGGGCACGGCCATCACAGGCGCATGCCATGACAATCAATTAAATGTATCTCCTGTTATATACAGTGGAACCTTGGATTACGAGCATAATTCGTTCCGCAAGTGGGCTTGTGTTCCAAAACACTCGTAAACTAAATCATCATTTTCCCATAAGAAATAATGAAAACTCAAATTATTCGTTCCACAGCCGAAAAAAATAAATACATAAAAATAATTAATACAATCTATAAAGTGAAAATACAAATACATACTTTACCTTTAAAAAAAAGTACAAATAAATAAAACAGATAAGTGTTTCCGTTGGTGCGCGCAGGTGAGCATACTAACGGAATCACTGCGGTAAAGTAAAAAAAAACAAAAACAAAACAAATGAACCAGCACCTTACCTTTAAAAAGAGTTTCTGTGTGTTTGTGAAGCCGGGGAGGGGGTGAAAAGGCGAGAGAGCGTCTGTGCATGTGTCGGGTGTGTATAAGAGACACATAAGAGACGCTGAAAGAGAGAGGGAGATGTTGATTATACAAGTAAGAGACGAGCAGAGTTTCTGTGTGTTTGCGAAGCCGTGGAGGAGTGAAAAGGTGAGAGTGTGTGCATGTGTCGGTGTGTGTGTGTGTGTGTCGGTGTCAAATTACGCGCGCACACATATAGGAGATGCTGAAGCACAGAGGGAAATGTTGAATATGCAAATAAGAGACGAGCACTAAGAACCAGCAGGGGAGACGATTACACAAAATTCCGCAGCGCAAGAGTGACGCTCGGTGTCAAAATAAAAGGCGCATGCGTGATAAATGATACTCGGCACTTGTAAATCAAGACTTGCTCGTTTTTCAAATAAAAATTAATTAAAAATTTTGCTTGTCTTGCGTAACACTCGTAAACCGCGTTACTCGCAATCTGAGGTTCCACTGTATTTGCACTTTATTATTTGTACTATCACAGTAGTGCACACAGATAATCTACTCCTGCTTTTATATTCAATGTACAAATCTCTTGCTCAGTTTTATAATAATTCTTTGCTTTGATTGGGGCTGTGGCATAATTTTGATAAGCTTATGCAACATCACAATATTTATTTCTGTCTAGTGTCGCATTCATTTCTCTCTAAGATCTTGTGCTGATGATGTGAGAGCCGTACCACTACTTAACCAACCCAAACATTCTCCATGGAGTAAAGGTCATGACTGTGGTGGCCAATCTATGTGTGAAAATGATGTCATGCTCTCGAACCATTATGAGAGTAATAAATCTTGGCATCATCATCCTGCAATATGGCCGTGCTATCAGAGAATAGAACCTCCATAGATGTGATGTGCTAGTGATTCAGTACATTCAGGTTGTCAGCTGACTTCATTTTATTGCCACATAACGTTGCTGAGCCTAGACCTGAGCAACTGAAGCAATCCCAGATCATAACACTGTCTCTCTTTTAGATGTTTCAGCAATCTCCTCAGCTGATAGAGAAGGAACAGACAATCAGAAGTAATGTGTGGAAGTATGTTATTGTCTGGTTTTGTGGCAGTATTGTAACACTGGACAAAGTTGAGTAAGCATACAGGCAGAGTCGAGCATGCACAGAAAATAAATGTTGCACGCGCAGAATCGAGCTGTTGAGTGCGCAGTGGAGACACTGCACGTGTACAGAGTGCTTTGTTTGCTCTCAAAATGTCAAACCGTGTGTTCAGAATTGTGGCAGGAATATAACACCATACAATAGAGGTGGACACTTTCTTCTTTCTCTTTTTTTTTTTTGGCTGGACAGTGTAATTGTCAATTTCATATAATTATCTATTCTACAGCTATTGCACATCTTCACGGCACATAGCCTTGTTCTATAATATTCACTCTTCATGTAAATCTACAGTACTTGAGTAATTTGCACAGATGTACAGTATATACACCACTATTTGTACTTCTAGTACATGTTAAACTGCAGTTCATTGCTGAGTACCAATAAACAACCTGTGACAATTGTTTATTCCTGTATAGTGACATGTCCATTTTTAAAAGAAAATGAACATGCATTAAATTAAAGTATGTTCAGTCTTTTTGGATATTGCTCTTGTAATCTGGTACAGCACCCTGAATGCTGCCTGAACGATGCTCAAGG
Source organism: Clarias macrocephalus (assembly GCA_011419295.1). Taxonomy (NCBI): domain Eukaryota; kingdom Metazoa; phylum Chordata; class Actinopteri; order Siluriformes; family Clariidae; genus Clarias; species Clarias macrocephalus. Next base: position 12,820 of record JAAGKR010011521.1, read on the forward strand.
TCTGACATCATTAAGAGGTGGGGTTAATATGTTAATAGATGTTATCTCAGGAACACTAATCCTTCAAACTGGGTGTATTTGCATTGCTGTACAAGGCTGTAAACGTATTTCACGTGGCAGCAGTGTTACTTTAAAATCAATGTAAATGAATGTACACGTTTGAGGCTTATCATACAAATTCATGCAAAAACCTGTTTTGCACATGTCTGAAGGTCAAAAAAGAACAATCTGAGAAAAGAGCAATGCAAGCTTCATGACGGTTTCTGTACCGCTAGAAAAAAAACTGTTTATTGTTGCTATAACAGCCTTTTGATTAATAAATGTCTGACAAAAAGATGTGTTGTTTTAAATGGCTGATTTTATTATCAGTTGTGTCTTGAGCTAACCTTTGACCATTTATTTATAACAAGCTTTGAATGTTTTATTTAAGTTTGAGACACATAGGACATATTCAGATTTGCAAGTCTGCATGACAAAACATCACAAAACAAAACTAAACCAGGTTTTTATTAATAAAATAAAATTTACAGAACAAGTAAGAAATGTTTACAGTCTCAATAAATGCATGCATTTACACATGTATAAAATGCACAGAAAAGAAACCCCAGTGACATATGTTTCCTATTTACATTAGGTTTGCATTGTTCATGGTCTTGTTTTGTTTTGCAAAGTTGTACAGCAAGGATTTACATTGTATCGCAAGCTGCTCACAGAGTAAAGATCTCCAGGTTTCAGAGGGAAGCTCAAACACACCAGAGTAAAAGATGAAGGTGAAGGTTCTTCTCCCTGTCCTCCTCCTGGCAGCTCTGACAGGAGCAGTTACAGCTCTGTTCTGGAGAAAATTTATTCCTGTGAATCAACAGATGAACTGGAATGATGCTCAGGCATACTGCAGGAAGAACTATGAAGATCTAGCAGCCTTTCAATCAGAAGATGATCAAAACAGATATAAACAGTATGTACAGTCATATTGTTATAGTGGATGTTGGATTGGCCTCAGCAGGAATGTACAAAGGAAGACCTTTAGTCAGTGGTCTGAGGGATCATATCTCAACTTTACACACTGGGGCAGTAATGAAACAACCAATACAATCAATGGTAACTGTGTTTATGCACAAGATTTCTGGTGTACTGATGAGTGCACAAATGTCAGAGAATTTGTCTGCTACATCTGGAAGCCAGATCTGATTGTGGTGAAGGAGTTGAAGACCTGGGAAGGCGCTCTGAAGTACTGCAGAACAAACTACACTGACCTGGTGAGTCTAGTCACAGTAGCAGATTTCCTTGCAGTCAATAAAAGGAGCAGTGACATCCTGACACCCAGTTTCTGGACTGGTCTGCGCTTCCTAGATGGATCGTGGTTCTGGGTGAACCAGGGCCCGATAAATAACCAAAGGTACATGCAGGTGATGCCCTCATGCCCTGCTCCAGGTTTCTGCTGTGGATCCAAAGACACCAGGTTGAACACTCTGCAAAACAATTACTGTGAGGAGACGATGAACTTCCTCTGCTACACCCAATCTTGGTAAATTATTTATACTTGACTTGACTTGACTTGAGTATAACATGATACACCCTTTTGTATTCCGACTTTAATTTGATACAAATAAAAAAGTTCTTCAACTAAGGTTTAATCTAACACAAATTAATTAATATGATTTGATACATTTGAAGGAATTGATTCAAGCTAAATATGTTTACTGCAATCAAGACCAGGACAAGAGGAATAAATGAGTGATGAATTGAAGAAATGCAAAGAAAGATATGATGTGTGTTGAGGTTTTGCATTTACACTTGTTAGCTTTGTAAAGTAGATGATTATATGGGAATTATTACTGTAAATGACTATATATTCAGATTTGACACGTGTTATCTGTGTTCCTAAACTCCTTTACTATCAAAATTTATAAACAAGGAGGAAGTCTGGAACCAATGGCTAACAAATACTGTACAAATGCTGTAAAATCCAGTAGCAATGAGAACAAGTTCTATTTAATGTTCTATTATTAATTTTGAAGCTGCATTGAGTCTGAAATAAAGAGAAAAAGATTAATTTCTTATAAGAACATATATATAGATCCAGACATCGGAACTGTCTTTATAGTAGTCATTGACATGCTTTAACTAATGAATATAAATGATGTAAAAAATTATGTAAAATCTAAAAATTGCGGTAAATAACAATTAATAAATGTTTTACCTACAGTAAACGACAGATGTGTGACTCTTTATATATATAAAATCACTGCATGTAATGGAAATATCACATTTTAATTATGTATTAATTTGTAATTGTGCCATTGTAGCAGTGTTTAATCTCCGTTGTGTCAAACCTCAATACACAGACATTATTGCCATCATGTCCTCGTTTATTGAATCTCATACACCTGGACAACACAAACAGGCAAGCTGAGGACTTGTGCAGCAGGTAAAACAGCGCGTGGCAGCGATGCTCAACGTGCACGAGCGGGCTGTGAAATCATATAAAATTACATTCATTAAACAAAACAAAATAACCAACAAAATGCGTTTGTGCATCACTGAGGGACTTATAATCATAATTATACAAGTATGTAGTGTGAATCATCGGTTATTAGAATAAAACATCTAACTGAATCACTACCAAACTTTGTGTGACCTACCGCTGTGACATCACATGCAGACTGGGAAGAAGCTAAAGGTCAACACTCCCCAAAACAGCATGTGGTCACAGGAAATCCAAATATGGTCATGGCAAGTGGAATCACAAAGTACTGTTTTAAAGGCATACCTGCTACACCATGTAGACTATAGAACAGGGGTGTCAAACTCATTTTAGCTCAGAGGCCATATAGGGGAAAATCTATTCCCAATTGGGCCGGACCGGTAAAATCATGGCATAATAACTTAAGAATAATGACAACTTCAGATGTGTTTCCTTTGTTTTACTTTGGTACATTCTGAACACATCACAAATAATGCTCTTTACAAAACACTTCAAATTAGTTGAAAATTCTGAGGAAAAAATTGGTGCAATTTTAAGAAAAATTCCTCAGTGATTGGAAGTTACACTTCATCTCAGTGTATCTACAAAGGCATACAACTTTAAGTCACAGCCTATCTGGGATTGAACAAAATACTCTTCTAGGTATCAAATACCTCATTTGTCATTTCCACATCTTAATCCCGAGCAAACTCACCACACCATGCAAACTGAGGTAAAAACCATTCAAGAGGGTTGACTTACTCCCTGCCTTGTAGGCTACACTATTTATTGATAGAATTATAAAAGCTGTGAAATGCATGAACAATTTCAACAAACCAAACTTATGAACTGAAGTGACTGACATTTTTACAGTAAATCACACACTGTTGACTTTCTTTAAATATCCACAGAAGACATTCATTTTCACAGAACTTTAAAATAAGTCTCTCATGCAGCATTTTAAGTGGGGTCACCCACTGTTTATTTTACTCCTGAAACCTGGCATCTTTTAGCTTTCACAAGTGCATCAATATTAGGCATCACATCCTGAGTGGCAGCCAGTTTCAGGATGTCATTCAAGTGCTTGTGTGTGAGCCTTGAGTGCACCTTTGTTATGTTGATGTTCATTACAGAGAATACTTGCTCACAAAGATATGTGGTTCCAAACATGCACAAAACTTTTGCAGCAAGGGCTGTCAAGTTAGGGTAACCTGGCAAGAGATGCTGGTAAAACGTGTCCAAGCCAGCTGCAGCAAACTTCAAATCTGAGTCCCACTGCAAGTCTATTATTTCTAGTTGGATGTTGACGGGCAGATCAGAGGCATTCACGGTGAATGGCGAGCAAAAAACTTTGAAGTCTTTCTCTAGTTCACCAAAAATCTGAAAGCGTTGCTCAAACTCCCGCAATAGTCCAGTTATTTTATCTTTAAACCGCCTCATGTCTGCGGCATGTTGGCTCACGCACACATCTTTCAGACAAGGAAAGTGAGCAGCATCACCACCCGCGAGTTGTGTCTCCCACAATGACAGCTTCAATTTGAATGCACATATGCGTGACAACTTTGCTGCGCCCTTGCAGCATTTTGTTCAAGTTATTCAGGTGCTCTGTAACATCCACCATAAATGCAAGGTCCTGCATCCATTCTGTTGACTTAAATTCTAACACTGGTTTGCCCTTTTTTTCCATGAACTGTTCGATTTCCTCTCTTAAATCACCTTGACTTAACCATCTTACCTCGGTGTGGTATGGCAGGCCATAGATGTGGTCTTTCTCTCTGAGAAGGCTGTTAAACTGACGATGATTCAGGCCTCTGGATTGGATGAAATTTACATGGACCACCTCCATGGCATTATTCATCTTCAATGACTTGCAACACAATGCCTCCTGATGCAAAATACAATGAAAAGTCCAAAAATCACGTCCTCCATTTGCATCCTGCACCTTCTCTCTGAATTTTGTCCCAACACCTGCTTTTCTCCCGGTCATTGAAGGTGCACCATCTGTAGCCAGGCTGACAGCGTGAGACCAGTCCACTCCAACCCTGTCCAGCCCTCCGACGAGGGCGGTGAAAATATCAGCTGCTGTTGTGGTGTCCGTCATTGGCACCAACTCTATGAACCCCTCGGTGACGGTCAAAGTGTCATCAACTCCGCGGATGAATATCGCCAGTTGCGCAACATCTTTAATGTCCGTGCTTTCATTCATTGCAACTGAAAACGCAATAAATGACTTTACTTTGCGCTTCAATTGGCTGTCCAAATCCTCCGCAAGATCAGAAATCCAGAAGTCTTGTCAGGCTGATATTAGCAAAAGCCATACGTTTTTCAGGGCACACAGTCTCTGCAGCCTTCAGCATGCATGTCTTTACACATTCATCCTCACTAAATGGTTTTGAAGCCAGTGCAATTTCATTAGCAATAAGGTAGCTGGCTTTCACTGCAGCATCACTTATTTCTCGGCTACTAGAAAACACAGACTGCTGCTTCTTCAGAGCCGTCATAAGTTCATTTACCTTCTCTAGTCTCTGCTGTCCTTGCAAGTTTTTGTATTTTTCGGCATTAAAAATAGTCTCATAGTGGCGTCGAAGGTTATATTCTTTCAGCACTGAAACCTGCTGTGAACATACCAAACACACAGGTTTCCCATTCCCTTCTGTGAATAAATAGGATGATAACCATTTTTCTTGGAAAACTCTGCACTCTGTGTCCACTTTTCTCTTTTTTGACAGAGACATTTTGGGGGAATGAGGGTGCCAAAGCGTGTAATGTTCAAAGTAGAAAACCTAAGGCAGCTAGCTCCAGGCCAGCTGTCAGGCCTACTTGCTCGGCCCCGGTATAAACAGTTTGCCTGCTTAACATAATTGCTATTGCGCCATCCAGTGAACACATTCAGAACAGCAGTTTCCTGTTTCCAGCTAATTTTAACTTCAAATCATCTCGTGGGACGGATTAAACCCGTTTCACGGTCACACTTTAGATTTAATATTATCCTTCGGATAAAGTACAAGAGCTATAACAACAATTCCACAGTGTGAACCTATTTTCAGATCATCTTGTCTCGATTAAAGCGTGTCATAGTAATAATGTACGCACAGCACCGCGCTACCGCCTTAAACGTACATTTACATCAAATACCGCACAGAACTTTATCAGTATTCTCTCAGAGTTATCAACTTTGATTGGATCGCCATCTGACCCCACAAAACTGGATCAGGCGACTGAACATATAGAGTCAACATTTAGTTATACCTTAGATAATTTAGCTCCAGTTAAAAGGAAAATGATTAGAGATAAGAAACTCGCTCCCTGGTATAATGATCACACGCGCAGGTTAAAACAAACCGCTCAAAAATTCGAACGTAAATGGCATCAAACCAAATTGTTAGTATTTCAAATAGCTTGGAAGGAGAGCATACTGAACTATAGAAAAGCTTTCAGTGATGCTGGATCAACGTATCTCTCCACTCTTATAGAAAATAACAAAAACAACCCAAGATTTCTATTTAATACCGGAGCTAAATTAACTAAAAACAAGACCACTGCAGAAATCTCCACAACAACATCATGCAGTAGTGAGGATTTCATGAACTTTTTCAATAACAAAATCATAAATATTAGGCAAAAAATTCAGGCTTTGAAACCAGACAATTTAAATAATTCAGATGATCTAACCACATCACATCAGAACTTAGAACACTTTACTCCCCTTGAAGCGAGGGAATTAATTTCACTCATCTCTTCTTCAAAATCGTCAACCTGTATATTAGATCCTATACCGACACATTTTCTCAAACAGATAGTACCTGCAATAATAGAACCCTTGTTGAAAGTAATTAACTGTTCACTCAGTAGTGGGTATGTTCCCAAATCCTTTAAATTAGCCGTTATT
>JAAGKR010011522.1:0-19170 GCA_011419295.1 Clarias macrocephalus
AAACGCGTCTCTTCTGCTTGTTGCCTGTCCTTAGCAGTGGTTTCCTAGCAGATCTTCTACCATGAAGGCCTGATTCACACAGTCTCCTCTTAACAGTTGTTCTAGAGACGTGTCTGCTGCTAGAACTCTGTGTGCCATTGACCTGCTCTCTGATCTGAGCTGCTGTTAACCTGCGATTTCTGAGGCTGGTGACTCGGATGAACTTATCCTCCGCAGCAGAGGCGACTCTCGGTCTTCCTTTCCTGGGCCGGTCCGCATGTGAGCCAGTTTCTTTGTAGCGCTTGATGCTTTTTGTGACTGCACTTGGGGACACTTTCAAAGTTTTCCCAATTTTTCAGACTGACTGACCTTCATTTCTTAAAGTAATGATGCCACTCGTTTTTTTTTTTCTTCACTTAGCTGCTTTTTTCTTGCAATAATACAAATTCAAACTCTTTGAATGAGAAGGTGTGTCCAAACTTTTAGTCTGCACTGTATATATAATTCTTAGTTAGTAATCTGACTGAACAAGAGGCTTTGCAAGAATGCTGTTATTAAGCATAACAGCACTGGGACTTTTAACTATATGCATCATTCCATGTCTCAGGCGTTCTACAGTCACTAATTACACTAACTGTGGGTCTCAGCATGGGTGAAAGCAGGTCTGTACGGTCCACAATACTGAGGAGAGATCATTCAAGCCCAGTCACAGGAGCATTTTCAGCAAGAAAACACACCTAATACATTTGAATCTTATACAACAATTTGTCGCCTCTGAATTGTCCGTGTTGTTCTGTCCATGGCTAATACGAGCTACAAAGCTAGCTTTTTTTTTTTTTACACAAGTCTAAATCCCAAATCCTTCTTTGACCTCTGATTACAGGGCCTACGTGAGATTGTGCACCCCATCGCACCAGCTTTCCATTTAACTTTATTTGGGATTCAACCAAGGAATCCAGGACTTAGCTGATAATCTAAAGTATTAAGTAAATTACGTTTTTACGAAATTACGAAATTATTAATTATTATTATTATTATTATTATTATTATTTCATTTGAGTCTGTAATTTATGTAAGCAAATAGGAAACAACCTAGTAATAGGTCATTTTATATTTTCTTTTGCTCATTTTCTTAGCAGAGGATTGTCACAGAGTATTATTTATGGATCATCCCTTTTGAGTGGAGGTGTTCTGGTTTGCATGGCATTTACTCAGTACTATTGAAACACACACACACACACATGCTCTAAGGCAACTAAGGCTCTATAACACCCATTCAGACCAAAAGTTTGTTGAATAAAGCAGAATAATGAGTCATCATGGCAACCTAGTGTGCTTACTGCTGGATGTGACCTTTTGCTATATAAAACACCAAGGAATAAAAAATACAAAATAAAATAGGGGGGAAAAAAAGTACATTTATATGTATTATTTTTCTCGGGGGTTGGCATCGGCCAAAGCCGTTCCAAGGTAACCTTTCACTAATTGGTATTTTTGTGCCCATTTTGTTGGCCTTGGGCACAGCAGGATTGTCTAACGTGATGCTGTTTAAGCTACTGCCAGTTGCTACTGCTGAGAATCGGACCCAAATTAATACAAAAAAATAAAAAGCAATATTAAAAAAGATTTGTTTTATAGGTTTATTTAGCTTGTAGTTATTTTAATGTTGTCTAAAAAGGACAATTGGAACAACTTTAATGCTGGTATTATCACTGCATCTAAATACAGACACAGTACTGGAGCCAGTGTTAATAATGTTCAGTATTGAGCCCTGGCCATGGTGCTGGACACACACACACCTTGTATTTATATGTACAGTATGTATATCAAAACTTTCTTTTCTACATTCTATAAAATAACTTTTTATAATTTTTTCAAGACTTTGACAGGCTTTAGGGCATTAAGTCACTAAGAAGCAACATAAGTAGCAGATACAGTACATCTCAATATCAACTGTTCAAAGGAGATTATTGTATATTTTGGATAAATGCCTTCAGCATTGTTTTACAGTGAAGAAATAAATACAAATCAGGAACGACCATGAGATTAGAAGGTGTGTTTAAACCTTTGACTAGTTGGAGTGTGTGTGTTCCCCTCGTGCCACCAGGCTGGTTCTGGCCCCCGGGGACATGGCTCTGCTGTAGCATGTTAGCAACAGATCTTTTGGTTACTGTGGGTTTGGGGGTGAGGCCTCCATGGATCAGACTTGTTTGTCTGGTGCATCCCATGGCAGTGATGTTTTTCGTGTGCGTTCTGCATATTTAACGCATAAATTTGTAAACAAAACCCATCGATTTAATTTATGTGCATCCTCTGTGACACATTACCGCAAGAACTAAAGAACAGCTAGCAGTAACACAATGTAACCAGCTCTCTAAACCCGATGAAGTTGGCAAAACTCAAAATATTTTAGGTAAATCAGTTACATAATTTTTTTTTTAAGTAATGATGTTTCCAATTTTAAGTAAACAGAACTATCAATTTTTGAGTTTGTTGAACTTGTGCAAAACTCAGTCTGAGAAGCTCAATCCAGCCCGGGAATCGAACCCAGGTCTTCCGCATGGCAGGCGAAACACCTACCACTGAACCACTATAGAGTTTACGTTGGTGGAAGTTTAAGGTGACAGTTACTGTTACTTAAGTACTTTACCATTACATAAAATATCAAATCTGTTCAGCTAACTTGAAAAGTGTCATTTTTACAAACTCAAAAAGGTCAAATCTGTCCGAATTGCAATAATTTAAGTTAACAATGTTTAACTCAATGTGTTTAATTACTTTGAGCATTAGGGTTTACAGTGCACAGTACACAAATTATGTATGTGTTTATGTTTCAGTTTTAACATAAGAAAACATATATCCATATTTGATGAATTGTATAGCTCATGTATAATGAAGAAAAGCTATTGGATAAACTGACACAAGCATTCCTGCAAAGTTATTTCCTTTTATATGTATGGCATTTGGCAGATACCTTCATCCGGAATTACTTCTCAAAAGTCAAAAGTTCAGAAAAAAATAATCAGATTTTCAATGAGTTTTCAGACAAAGTATGTATTTTTTTTTAATACTATATGTTCAACCATACATTGTTATACAATATAAACAGTAATAGATGACATTTATCTACCTTTGGTTTGAATCGGGTAATTTCTAATAATATTGTCAGCTGTGCCAGAGTTTGCGTCGGTTTGTTATATAAGAGGAACTATAAAGTAGTTGCTGATGGATGTCAGGCCTCGACTGGTAAATTTCTGCCACCTTCACATTTCTGTTTATATTTGAACATCTGAAATAGTTGTATCTGTAAATGTCAGATCCCAGGATTGAAAGTGGGAGAAGGACAGAAAAAGATGCACTTTCAGACTGTCTCAGCATGCCAGAGACTTTATACATGAGGCATGCCAACTCAATTTCACTCCGCTGCCAAACTGGGACGGTTGTTGCCTCCTGATTAATCGGAAGTGTGACGTGTGTGTTCACACCGAGTATCTTTTTGGCATCTAGACTACACAATATTTTATAATTAAATATCATGTAATAGTGTTTAGTGTATTCTAATTTATTATATAGTACATGAATTCATCAGTGGTGATGAGATAGGTTGGAATAGACTGTGTGTATAAAGATCAGCTCTCCTAGTGATTAATAAGAGCACGTGTGACATGCAACAATTAAAGGTCAGCACACTTTCCCCAGGTCGTAAAGCACACATGTGTTCAGTCCAGATGACCTTCTCCTTCTGTTGCTCCAAGGTCCAGTTCTGATGCTGATGCTCTCCGTGGTGGACAGGGATTAGAATAGGCACTGTGACGCTATGCTCTGAGCCCATGCAGCCCCACAGGTCATGTAACCATTATTAACAAGTAGCACTTCTGTCACTTCGGACCAGACAGCATCGCCTTTGTTGCCCTTGTGCATAGATAAGCCTTGGGCATCCAACACCACATCACCGGTTTGTGGTTTGTGTCTGCTTGGAGCACCATCGGTTAATACTCATGACTGCTGCCCAGGAGCGCACCGCAAGCCTTCTCAAGTCATCTGACCGTAATGATTTGGACTTCAATCGGGTCAGCTCAAGTCTTCAATCCTGCCCATTTCTCACACATTCAACACGTGGTCAACTACGTATGAGCACTGTAGGCGTGAGGCACATATACTGTAGATGTCAGTGCAGGAACAGATCTAAACACATGAGTTATGGACAGATTTATACAGCATAACAGGAGGAAGGACCCTCTCTATCGACGGAGGTGGAGTCTGCAGGTCTCTGTACCCTGTAGAGCACTGATTTTAGCACGAAGTGCGAGATTGGGTTCAGTCCTGGTCACTGAGAACTTGGCAAGAGTTCTTCTCTCAAGCACCACATGCTTCAAAAGCCATGATCATACTGTATACTGTATTTTGTATTTACTGTACATGACATTATGGGGAACTATGCATGTTTCTGAGAAAGGAGAAGCCGTAGATTAGTGTTTGAGATGTAAAGATGATTAGTGATTGGAAGATCATGAGTTCAAACTCCAGCCAAACCCCAGTTTTTGCGCCCATATAAAAGGTCCTCAAAATCAACAGTACTGTGCAAAAGTCTTGAGCCATTCCGTGTTTGCTAGGAAATTGAGACAAGTACAGCGATTTATTGCAAACATAGAGACAGTCTCATTCTAACAAAGAGAGTTTTGTATGATTTTGAATTCTTCAATACAGCCTGAGCTCTCTCAGGCAAGCTTTCTTGTCATTCTGTTGCCAGTTGGAGGACGTTGTAAGTTCTCTATGCTTCTTGCAGGACATCCAGGCTTATTGCAGGACAAGATCTTCTTTGAATGCTGGCTGCTTTCTGTTCTAGTCTCTGCCAAGATGATCCTACAATGCTTCAGTGATGTTGAGATCCAGGCTTTGGGGAGGCCAATCCATGAACAATACTGTTCCATGGTGTATTTCTTCCTTTTTTTGAGCATTGGCAGTGTGATTGAAGTATTCCTCAAAACCACATTTAAAATATGGGAACACCATGTCTTTGGAAGCAAAATACAAAAAAAAAAAAAAAAGATGTGGCTTAACATTTGCCCAGGACTGCATAGCGTATACTGTGATGGATTGGAACTCCATCCAGGAGTGTTCCCCACCTCGTGTCCTCGTGTCCTCTGCCTCCAAGGAAAGACTCCAGGAATCCCACAACCCTGTATACCTGTAAAGGATCAAGCTATATAGTCGATGAGTGAGTGAGTGAGTGAGTGAGTGTTTAACGTATGAAGAGATAAATGCAAGTTAACAAGCACTCGAGTTGCATGGTTGCAACAGGGTAGTCCAAATCCTGACAGTTAGCATTAGATCCAATCCATCATAGAATCATCTACACAAACTTCAACATGATTTCAGACAAAGTCAGTTTTTTACATCCAACCTTTCTGTTTGATGTTAAAGTGTACAGTGAAAGTGGTGTATGTCTCAAGGGAGCATTTTTTTTTTAAATAATAGTGTCAGTTGCATCAGAGTTTGCGTTGGTTTGTTATGTAAGACGAAATTATAAGGAAAGGCAGTTGCTGATGGATGTTAAGGCCTGACCGGTACATTTCTGCCACCTTCACATTTCTGTTTCTATTTGAATGTCGGAAATAGTCGAACTGTACCTGTAAATGTCAGATGCCACAATTGAAAGTGGGTGAAGGACAGAAAACAAAACAAAACAAAACAAAAAAGCAGTTTCAGACTGTCTCAGCATGCCAGAGTCTTTATCCATGAGGCTTGCCAACTCTTAATTTCACTCTGCTGCCAAATTAGGATGAAAAAAAATATATTAAACTGTAATGTGTGTGTTTGCACTGAGTATTTTTTTTTTCTTTTGGCTTCTAGAGAACAAAATATTGCATAATTAAATATCATGTAATAGTGTTTAGTGTATTATACAGTATCCTATTATACAATATAACTGAAGAACAGCTCTTCTAGTGATTAATAAGAACATTGCTGTGTGTAGGTTGAATGTGCGACACATATCAGGTCAGCACGCTGACGAGCAGAGCGTGTGACTCCCGAGGTCGGTTGAGCTCACACTGAGGCGCGTGGGTGCAAATGAATTCAGAAGGAGCTCCATTAGTGTAATACTAGTCATTCTAACACTGTTAGACATTCGATCTTGTGGACATTAGACTGTTCTTCCACTGCTCCGTTGATATGATAGCGTTTTAATCTGCGCAATAAACCTCACAACTTTACATACTGCATACGTTGCAGCTGTTCCGTATGAAGAGTCTGAGAGACACCTTTCTCTCGGAAAAATGCTACATGACAGAAATGCCAATGCTGTTTGTCGATGCACTTCCCTGTGGGCTCCGTGTCCCTGTTGTCATGGAGATATGAAGGCATTTCGGGGAGCGCCGGCTCCTCTCGACAGCCGCCTGAAGGGGACCGCGTACCTGTGATCAGTCAAAAGTAACAATAGATCCATCAACATGTCCTTATACATCAATATCCTCTTAACCATTATACTCGATCAGTAGCACGAGTCGCACGATTCGTCCTTTAGTGTGCGTTTTTGATGGGTGAGGACATCCAGGGTCGAGAAAGTCCATCATCTATACTGCTTGTCCTGTGTAAGGTTTTGCAGGAGCGTTGCTGAAGCCTATCGCGTGGAACTCATATGTGCATACGGCAGGATGCACCCTGCATGGGGTGCCAACCCACTGCACAGAACAAGCACACACACACATCTCACGCACCAATTACACACTACCAGGGTATTTGGAAATGTCAGTCTGTCTACAGGGAATGTGTTCAAACTGTAGGAGGAAACCAGAGAACCAGGAGGAAACCCACCGAGCACAAGGAGAACATGCAAAGTTCAGACACGCACAAATTCCTGCCAAATGTAAGGACAATTCATTTTCGACAACCCATCAAAGGAGATCCTTGCAGAGCCCTGGCAGAATGTCAGATCTTGATTTGCTACGTTACCATCGGATCCAGAGGTGAATTAGGCAATCAGAGCACCATTTATATACTGTTATTAAATATGAAAATAAATCATGGCTGTATTTAGTCTGTATTTAGACATTAAAACATCTTGAAGTGTAAAGGCTTTACTCGGTGGTGTATTATTATAATAAAAACAGAAAAAAGCGACTAAAAGATGTCATGATACTACAACATATGACGGCGAATTGAATGGAAATAAAACTGAATCAAGTTCTTAAACCTACTCTTACAAATGGGGGCAAGGCAGGATGCAAGTGCAGACTTTCCTTTAATACTTTAAATAGAAAAGATCAAACAGAAAAGCAAACAGAAGTTTAAGTTAAGCCTTTATTTGTCATATATACTGTACATTACTACAGAGTGATACTGTAACTGAGCACCCCATGATAAAGCGCCCCCTGGAGCAGGTAACGATGTATGACGCCATCTCCTCTCGACAGTTGCCTAAATGGGACCACATATCTTGATTATTAAGATAATATGGAGTCCGGTTTTGTTATTGGAGGCTCAGGTACAGAACTGTATGCATGAATGTCAGTCCGGAACTACTGTATTGAGCAACTCAGAAAACAGCTGTCTGCATCAGCCGAGTCCACGACCGTCCTTGTAGTCAAGTGGAACAATAAGGGGCCCCGATGGGACGAGATCTCCAACCAGAAGCTGGACACCAGGATGAGTCTGACAGGTCCTGAGGGCAGAGGAGGTCTAGATCACTGGGAGCTCAGGAGAGAGAGACATGTGTAGCTCGACATAGAGAGAGAGAGAGAGAGAGAGAGAGAACAGGTAGGTATGGTTACATACTGTAATATACAATGTTACACAATATAATGTATATTTTGTTCAGAGTGCAAGAAGAGACTTGGGCAGGACTGACTGTGACATGCCAGCCCACAGGCAAGAAGAAAAACATGTCTGAAAAGGAATCAGATTGGAAAAGCAAGACCAACTAAGCAGAAGGGGTGAAACAATTAACTGTGATGAAGTGCATCGTGGGACCTAAGAACATAGGCAAAATAAAAATCCCACAATCAACAACACAAACAAATAAAGAGGAAAACCACGCCCCCTACAGGATCCTGGAGACACACCACGCACTGACAACTTGCACCAAATGACATGGAGATACTTTTATGACACCTAGGCTACTGTGTAATGTCACACTGTCTATAGATTATACTATTTAATATAAAACCCCGCAGAACTCGGGTAGCGTAAAAGTTGCTCCGGCGTCGATCCGCTTTAGTCGAGGATGGAGCCGTGTTAAAAAGTGCTGAGGCGTGGTTTCCTCGCACGTCTATCACTTCTGAGAGCTTATTTCTCCTTTAGGGAGCAGGAGGAAAATGTCAGAGATCAGAGCAAGGTTAATCCCTCGCTGATGGATGATTTTCATTTGCTTGCATGCACGCACACACACACACACACACACACGCGCGCGCGTATCGACAGGTAGTGATGTGGTCCGTCAGCATGCATGCTGTAAATAAAGATATCCATTCCACATACACACACACGCACACATACATATCGCGGGTGGTCCACTTTTGAATGCATCCATATTTATTAAAGCAAAATATCACCTGCAGACTCAGGAATGAACAGTGAACGACTCTAATGAACAGCGTGCAGCCTCCAAACTGGTGAGGGATGGCATGAACGCTGGTCTTGTGAATATCTGAACACAGCCACACAAAAACACACACAGCCACACTCACACTCACACACATACACACACAGAGGCATAGAAGAACAAACAGAGGCACCCTATAAGGCATAACTTTCCTCTCTCTTCTTGTCTTTGTCTCTCTCCTGCATTTTTTTACCCCGACTGTAAATGTTAAGCGAGCTGCAGGGAACAAGTGGGCGAGAAACAACAACAACAACAACTGAAGCGTTTTGTGGAGGAGCTCGAAAATCACTGGAACATTCGAAAGAGATGAGCTCAATATGTTCCTCTATCCTGGCGCTAATCCGTCTGGGCTTTACATCGTGGAGCTATTGTGATTTCTTCCTTATGCTTAAAAAGTCATTATGGCCTTTCTGCTGCTCGAGTGATCTGAGTGGTATTGTACTATCAGGAGCTACAAGCAGTAGCAAAGTTTTTCTCTTTATTTCCTCCATAATGTCTGCTGCCTTCCACATACACGAGCTCACAGACTCACCTGATTGGCTAATCTTTCTGTCGCCTCTCTGCTATGAGGCATGGTCACGCTCTTGTTCTCGCTTTTTTTGAGCAAGCATTTTGCAAGATGAGACAAATTTTTTAACACATCCTTGTGCATGTGTACAGTTTCCTATAACATTGTGACCATGTGTGTGTGTGTGTGCAAACGTAAAGCAAAGGCAAGTGTCATTTTTTTTTTACAGTAAAAAGTATTTTTACTTTATATTTTGTATTAATTATTGTTATATGAATATTTTTTAATAATCTGAGTTTCCATTATTTCTTACAGGGAAATCTGCTTTGATATACGAGTGTTTTGATATACAAGCATGCTCCTGGAACAAATTCTGCTCGCGATCCAAGGTTTCACTGTATTGTATCTCTGGATCAGTCCTCATTTCCTGCCTCTGTTTTGTTGCCCTGTGCTTTTGCTGTCTTTATCTCTTTTGCTCTACCTTTGAACAAATCCCTCATTTCTCAGTTGCTATTCTGATTTCTCGCAGTCAAAGCACTGATTTTGATGCTGGATGACTCGAACATATGCTACACAAGCACTTCATCGGGTTCCTTTCCATCCCTTAAGGAAATGACCTTTAGCTGCTCTTTGTCAAACACAGACAGATTTTAAGGTTTTCCACGTTTGCGTTTCCTTCCCTCAACTTGCACACTTTCTCTGAATTGCTTTCTGACATTTAAAGAAGAGAGAAAAAAAAAGCTCTTATCCTGGAAGTGCAGCTTGGCATTCTTTAACAGTACTGTAGCCTGTAGTGTTTTTTTTTTTTTTTTTAGTTCATGGAATCATTAAACCCAGTAAAAACAAAGAACTCTTAGACTTAAGAAGAAGAAAAAAATCACAATTCTTTTGTGTGCTGATTTAATGTATCACCATGCTGACTCCAGAATAGATTTTTTTAAATTGATTTATAATATCTATATGTTTGCATTTGAGGTGGTGAAATATAGTATCAGAGCTCTTCTAGCTTTAACTTGAACAAAGAGTTACTTTAGAGGCATGACTTTTGAAACTAAATCTGAATGAAATTATGTCATCAAAAGGGGATCTTTACAAAGTAACAATACTCACAGTATTGCAATACAAACCAAATCAGCACCTAGGTATCATGCTAACGCTGTATCGGGAAGGCGCTAGTGATTCGCATCCCATGTAAATCCCTGGACATGTCCAACTACCTGCTTACTGATGTGGTAGTGAAATTAACTGATCAATCAAAGTTTCCATAATCCTTAAAAGTTCCACACACAAGTGTCTATTATTTGTAGCAATCAAAATAATTGCTCTTTGGAATGAACAAAATTTTACAAACAGTTCTCTCCGAGAGTTTTCTTGGTCTTCCAGGTCTCATCTTGACCTCCACAGTTCCCCTGAACTGCCGTCTCTTAATTACATTTCTCACTGTGGAAACTGCAAGCTGACGACGCTTTGCTATTTTCTTGTAGCCTTCTCCTGCATTGTGGGCATCAATAACTTTCATTTTCACAGTCTTACACAGCTGCTTAGAGGAACACAGGGTTTGAAAAGTCAAAGTATTTGTAAAGCTTTGAAATTGGCAATGACAGCTGTTGCCATGCATCAGATCTAACGAGCTGATTAAGGTCTGAAACCTTGTAATGAGAGTCTGAGACTCTGGAACTCTTAGGGTGCCCAAACTTTTGCACAGTGCCATGATAATGTTTATATTTTTAATTTTTGTTGAATTTATGGCATAAGAAGTAACAATGCATTAATGTGCATGAATTTTTTTCTATTTTCAATTAAAAAATCACCAAAATTTGTTATATATCAAGGGGTGGCTAAACTTTTGCGTCAGGCTGAATTGTAACAATTTTTTTTATTATTTTGTTACAATTAAAAGACATTGAATTCTAATAAAAAGTTGAGTCAAAACATTATAACAATAGTTTTTTTTTCACTTACTAACCAAGCAAGGCATTTAAACTAACTAAACAAACTACAAATACAGTTAACATTTACTTAAAATTTAATTTAAAATTGAATTTTACTAAGCAGCCCGTATCTCTGTCATAATTATTACCAAACTTAAATAATTCACTTCTGAGAGTCCTGAGTGTACCGTCTTTAGGATTAGAAAGAAATAGCAACATTTACCTCCTCAGATGCCTCCGAAGTCCTGAGCGAGTGTTGGGCTGTTGGAAGCACATGCAGCTTCTAACACACACTTTATGCCTGGTGCAAGAGCGTGTAAAGACTAATGCAGTTGCAGAGTATGAGAGAAAAAGACCAATCAGAGGCTTTTTAACTCTCACAACTTTTGATAATGTAACAACTTAAACATGTGTTCCGTTGCACGACTTAGACGCTTGTGCACTTGGCACATAATCACTGAAACAGAAAAGGCTGATTTAATATAATTATATAATTAATATCATTATATAAAAATTATTAAAAATATATATATATTGGAGTCGATGTGGAGATACACGAATCAGCACACAAAATAATCGCAATTCATAACTGAATCAATTTTTCTTCATCTTTATATAATAATCTTTAAAATTTTTCAAAATCTCCAAAATGTCTGTTAATGATCCAGCTGAGTTACAACTCAGATCCCATATTATGGACAACCCTTTCCAAATGCACTGGATCAGTGTCGGTAGCTTTAAATGAATTGCCCCTAAATGCCCCTTTTGTGGAAGTGCAATTTCCCAGCCAATCAGAATGCAGACATCCATGTTTGGTACCTTATCTCATTTATTTTTCCCACTAACCAAAAAAGAGGGAAATATCTGCAAGCTCATTCATTTATGACAATTTATGAGAAGAAGATGAAGAGTTCATATGGCTTAAAAGAGGTTTCTTCTTAATAAGGTTGTTTAATATAAATGTTGCAGTTGTATTTTAAACTAATTTGAGAATTCACCCAGTAATAAAAGCTGTATACATGTTAGTGCTGTGTTCCCATACTACACATGCACATGTTACACCTCGATATCACCAAATAACCAGAAATGCTGTGCAGTAGGCACAATACGAGAGCTCTGCTGGAGAGCTGATGACATTTTCCTTTATTATTAAGCTAATTGGAATAAATCCATTTTTTAACAATGCAGCAGTAATACATGCCATTAAAGTAGGCGTGAGGGAGAAGTAAACAAGATCCAGAGTCAGTCTGTCTATTATCACACACGAGAGAAAATATGGATCATGTTCCGTTAAAAGTCTTTCCAATGCCAGTTTCCACCAGCAGACAGGATTTCCATCTCACCCAAAAGAGAATTCTCCAAACAGCGGAGGGGGGGGGGGGCAACCTTGAGATTATTATGTGAATTATGTGAAGCTTTAGATAAAATCTGCAGTGAGCACGAAGAACTCACCCGCCCTCTGATATCAATAAATCTGTAACCTAATAAATCTGACCTTACATGTATGCAGTACAATTTATGATTTAATAAGGATGTTGGTTGTGTGCTTGATTCTGATTGGTCACTCTGTGTACTGTAGGCTAATATTAATGCTCTTGTTCTAATAAAGTTAGTGTTTCTATAGTAACGTCCTATCCACAGGTATTGAGATTTGTACACATGATGCCCCACATACTGTAGACTAAAACTAATAATAAAAAGGTTCAGTTTTTTTTTTTTTTTACTTGTTTAATACAGTAATAGTAACACATATCATTGACTTTAGTGTCGGGAAACATTTCGATAGACAGATATGGTCTGATAGAGAGATCGAAAGATAGAGAAATCGAAATGATCGAGACATACAGAAAGAGGAAAGAGTGGGAGGCTATTGATGACTGTTTATGACGGCCATAACTTTGGTAGAAACAGGAAGTAGTTTGTTTTTTGGACACACCATAACGTCCAAATATAAAATGATAAAATGTGAAACATTTTTATTGAATACATTAAAATATTCAACATTGCAATCACTTCAGGTGGTAGTGATGCCCCGCTATCACATGTGCTCACATTACACCACCTGACTCCCACCTGCCTTTCCCAGCATGCAGTATTTTTGTATATTATTTGTTACATACACTAGAGAAACAACAGTGGATAAATATGTACACCCTGGGTGGGATGCCAATCCATTGCAGGGCACACGCACACACCCAGTTTATCACATTTTAAAAATGCTAATCAACGTAGTCTTTGACTGTGGAAGTTCTGAAGGACACAATGCTAAGGTGGCTCATGTTAATTCACATGCTGATGTTACTTTGCTTTTGATTGAACTCAACCATATCCTACACATTGTCCCGTTTCAACTCCTACATTCCTTGTGGTAGGTTAAACTGCAAGGATTCCAGAACCCTAACCCTAGGTTTGACACCTGCAACACATCTACTGTATCACTCAAATCACCAAAGTCCCTAATTATGCACAATTATTTGGCTTAATATTATTTATTCTGATGAGATCAATTAAAATTCTTGCCTGAGTGTTTGTAATAAATTGGAAATCTAACTATAAAAATACAAAACTGTTTTATTTATTTATTTATTTATTTACCAGGTGTACCAGGCTGTAAACATGTTTAATTCTGTAGTTAAACTGGACACTTTAGCATAGGAGCTCTATGGAGATCGCACCACTTTTAGAAACACTGGACCTAGTGGTGATTTGAGGAACTGCATATTTTAGCACTTCTGCATTGCCACTCTAAGATGTAAAGTTTGAACAACAATCAATATACAGTAAATACAGTCTAAGCCAACAAAAGAAAACTCAACGGGGATTATTTTTGATGTTTAGATTTGCAGTAAGAGCCAAACATTGATCAAGTCAAGAGCAATTTTAAGACTCCAGTTAATGAGAGGATGTAAATCCAGAGATAAGAGAGCGGATTATGCTCACGATCAAAGTCATTACTTGTTTTTCCAGTGACAACAAGTATTTCAATTCTTTAATGTTTCATGAAGTGTCCTTACTCCAGTAACACAATCTCATTACACGGTGGTCAAAACTATGTGCATCCCTCACCCATATGTAATTCATGCCAATAAATGTCATTGTGAGCACAATGTGTTTTTAGCATGGACACATAATAATAATATTAATAAATAATAATAATAATAATAATAATAATAATAATAATAATAATAATAATATAATTACCAAAAAGTTTTTTGTGTGTGGGTAAGAAATCCTGCCTTCTGTATCAATAATTCAGTATCAACTGTGATTGGATAGGTCCTAGATCATGAAGATGGAGTTTAAATCAGTTAAATTATTTTATCACAGTTTAAGAATGGTGTAACTAAGATTATGATACTACAGTATATATTACTATGCTTATTAAATCTGTCAGTTTAAGCCTAAAATTTGTTTTAATAATTTTTTTAATAGGATAAGGTTGATGATGCGGCGCATGACGCAGATGTTTTTTGAAGGTTTTTGTGAGATCTCGCAATGAAAGTGATATATTTTTTTATTTTTATATTTTTATTTATTTATTTATTTTCCCCTCAAAAGGAGAATACTTTTCTTCTGTGGATGTATTTCTGGTAGTATATTTGTTTATCACTGTGGCTGGTTTGATTCCCACCTTGGGTCTGTAAGTGAAGTACCCCGCTAGTGCCATGCATACCCTGGGACAAGTGCCAGACCTCACATGACCCTGTACAGGAAAAACGCTATAGGGAATGTGTAAGTGAGAAAGTGAGTCCTTTTAGGGACTTCATTGATAGGATAGACAATATTTTTTCAACTGTTGTACCCAATCTGTCATCCTGCCTGAAATACATGACAATCTTTGCTTAGTTTTTTTTTTTTTTTAATCTTAGTAGAAGTCATGAAACAACTAAATTTAGCAAATTATCCATGATCAAATAATAGCTTAAACATGTTTTTAAAAAAAAAAAGATTAAAAAAAAAACTTCTGCCCAAAGATTAATCACATAAAAGATTTGGACCTCTATTTGGATGGCGGATCACGTACTGAAATCCGCCATGTTATCAAACAATGCATCAGCTATGTCACTCAATCTGACATTCTGCATGAGATATGTCCAAGCCAAGCATACAGTCCAAATGAACTGCCATGTTTGTTCTAAATCAGTGTTTCTTGCTCCTGACAAACCTGGCTCATCTCGCTGTACAATATAACAGCAGACGTTTTTCTATCATTTGACAGAAGATGTTTTTTTTTTTTTTTAAACCTGGCTTTCTTACAGCGCATTAAGCAGAATATAGTGTACTGTGAGGCATGTTGTTCCAGGCCTTTGGCAGATGCTCTAGACACTTCATTACATTTCACTATTATTATAAATTCTTAATTCTGCATATCGATACATGGTAATTTATAATACTATTGCCATTTTTATCCGCTCACAGTAGTATTTAAAGGTTAAGGTGTATATTCACTCTAAAAAAAAAAAAATACTACTCTCATTCCATAACAAGACACAAGTACGGTTGTAGATTCAGTGTTGCATGGTTAAGGGTGGTGCATTACTTGCTTCACCAGGTTGCACTGCCATCAGTTCGATCCTCATGTTACGGTCTGTACGTAGTTTGGTGTCACATGGTCTCACATGTCTATGCGGATTGCCTTCCAGTTGTCCAGTTTCCACCAGCCTGCTAAGAACATGACAGTAGGTAAACTAATGATCATTGCCTTGAGCGGTGAATGTGAGTGCATTGGTGAGCCATCCAGGACGTATTTCTGCTTTGTGATCTCAGGGGTAGGCTGCAGATCCACTATGACCAGAATAATGTGCATTCCAAAGATCAATGAATGAGTGAATGAATGAATATTGACCTTAATATGATGACATACATGTAACAAATCAACCTTAGGGAAAAGTTTGTGCAATTTAATGTTACATCAAATTAAACACTAAATCCTACCAAGCAGCAGATTTACCTTTTAGCTATCAAAATATTCTATACACTAATATTCATGAGCACGTACAGTAGAACTAGTGCTGTATATCCACGTTCCTTTAAGTAATCTGAAATCTCCTGTTAAAATGTCAGGCTCCTTGGGAACATGTTATTTGCTTGTTCACTTCACCTCCATCAAAATCAAACAGACAGTGTGGTCAGACATAACAACAAAAGTGTTTTTCAATAATGTCTGGATTCAGCAAATAATTCATCATAATGCTTCTCTTCAGTCTTCACTGGATGTGTAATGGTGTTTCTATTGACTCATGATCATATAATATATTTCATATATAATACATTTCATCATTTCATATAATCCACATATATTTAATTATATCACATTGTATAAGGACACTTCAATGAGGATTAATATCGAAAAATAAATCATATAAAACATGCTTGATAAATGTGAGTGCTGGCAATTCATTACGACAGTGAATGATTTTCCACCACTGAAGTACTTTAGTTGACAAAAGCCTAAGGTTGATACACACTTTCTCTTTAGAACCTAGCTAGCTATCAGGAATTTAAGAAAATGTAAATACAACCTTTGTGTTCTACAACTAGGTCCTCGAACCCTGAAAAAAAAATCTTTTTGAGAATGACACAAATATTCGTTTTCACAAAGTTTGCTGCTAAACTGCTTTTTGTTTCAGTTGTTTCTGTGATGGACTGAAATATAATAAAAAGCACTTCATACATTTCAAAGGCTTTTATCGACAATTACATGACATTTATGCAAAGAGTCAGTATTGGCAGTGTTGGCGGTTCTTTTTCAGGACCTCTGCAATTCGACTGGGCTGCTCTCAATCAACTTCTGGGCCAAATCCTGACTGATAGCAACCCAGTCTTTCATAATCACTTCTTGGAGTTTGTCAGAATTAGTGGGTTTTTGTTTGTCCACCCGCCTCTTGAGGATTGACCACAAGTTCTCAGTGTGGGATTAAGATCTGGGGAGTTTCCAGGCCATGGACCCAAAATTTCAAATTATGGCACGATGCTCCATCGTGCTGGAAAATGCATTGTTCTTCACCAAACTGTTGTTGGATTGTTGGATGGTGTTTTGCTACCATTCTTTATTCATGGCTGTGTTTTGGGGCAAAATTGTGAGTGAGCCCACTCCCTTGGATGAGAAGCAACCCCACACATGAATGGTCTCAGGATGCCTTACTGTTGGCATGACACAGGACTGATGGTAGCGTCACCTTTTCTTCTCTGGACAAGCCTTTTTCCAGATGCCCCAAACAATCGGAAAGAGGATTCATCCAAGAATATGACTTTGCCCCAGTCCTCAGCAGTCCATTCGCCATACTTTTTGCAGAAGATCATCTCGGGTTACTTTGCTGTAACCCTGTTCCCTGAAAAGCGGGAAGGAACGAGATGCTGCGCTTGAAAGCGCTATCGAAAAAGGTCTCCACTGACTGGTTGTTGAAGCATGTGTGTCAAACACGCCAAAAACTTGGTCATCTGACCAGGTACACCTGGAGGTTATAAATAGGTCTGAACCGGAAACATCCTCAGGTCAATTTGTCTGAAAGGACGTCCAGTCATGCCTACAGTGCGACATTAGAGCGCAGCATCTTGTTCCCGCTTTTTAGGGAACAGGGTTACAGCAAAGTAACCCTAGCTTTTCCCTTTCAAAAGCTACACTCGATGCTGTGCTTGAAAGCGCTATGGGAATGAGAATACCAACGCCGCCGCACTGGGAGTGTCTGGACCCCAGTGTTGTGTAGCGTGCGCACACAATCATCAAAGAAGTCTAGACCTGATTGTGAAATCCTTCCTGCTCCTGAACATTAGACGGCGGAGGACAAAAGGTTTCAAGAACATGGTTGCATAATCAAAAATTAAACTTTCGGGAGATAATTCGGGTGAGGATGCATAATAGGCACAAGTTCTAGAGGTTCGAAAGGGGCCTCAGCCAACCTTTGAACACAATAGCTTTGTCCCTTAAAGGGACTGTTGTCCTAGGTCTGAGGACAGTTCCTCATGCAGGAACTCCAGCACTGAGACAGTCTGGCAGTGGACTGGGTCTACATGGTTTGCCCTACATCCAAAATCATCCCATCTGAGGGCATAAGTCCTACGGTTGTTCGAGAGCCCTAGCGCTTGGACTAGTTTATATTAGCTTACCAGGATCTCTTAGGAATGTGAATTGCCTTGAGGGACAGGAACTTGTCCTAAGCCTGAAGCAAAATCTGCTGCACTAGCTTGTTCAAGCGGCGCGGACGCAATTCGCCATGGCGATTTATATAGAAGACTTCTATTGTGCTGCCCACACTAGGACATGGTCATAGCCTCTTAGCTGGAGGAAATATTTCAGGGCCAGAAATAAGCCATCGTTTCGAGGCAACTGGTGTGCCATGCGAGAAGATGACCTCTCCAGCTGGACGACCATCCAAGACCGCACCCCAACCCAAAGGAAAGCGTCTTTCATTAGAATCTCGTGATGACAGAGACCTAGAGTGGGACCCAAAGTTAAAACCCGGGGTCTGAACCACATAGAAAGGGTACGAAGCCCCTGGCGCGAATCCTGTTTGCTCAGGGGATTGGCCCTTGAATGAAATCCCCTGGCTCTCAGCCACAACAGAAGGGTCTCATATGCAGGGGGCCCAGGAGATCACCATGGATGCCAGACACCTGTCATGAACCTAGATTCTCTGAAAGCAACGAAGGGTCACCTTCTGGCCTATTTTGATGCTCCTTAGGATGCTAAATATAGATTCGGTACATACAGGTGTCCTGAAAACATGGCAGAAGCCAAACCGAACATCTAACACTTCGTTGGTGACCACTCTTCTGAGCACCAATGGTGGCGGAGTTTGGCGGCCTTCTGAGACACCCTCATGGTCCTGGCATTTCACCAGCCTCAGGACCTCTTCTCTAGCCTCACTAGAACCGGACCTAGTCGGGACCGGGCGGCCGACAGTCCCAACTCCTGAGCATGGCAGGTAAGAAACCTCAGAAACGCCTCCTCGTGGCGTTTCACCTCCCGAAACCTATTGGTGACGGTGCTCACAGCGTCACCGAATAGGCTGGAAGGCGAGATAGGGGCATCAAGGAGGAACGAACGCTCCTTGTCCTTGATGCCAGTGAGGTTCAGCCACAGATGTCTCTCCATGGCAACCATAGCTGCCATGGAGCGGCCAATGGCACGGGCCGTCTGCTTTGTGGCA
>JAAGKR010011523.1:0-19170 GCA_011419295.1 Clarias macrocephalus
CGATCACCGAACCCTACCCTTTGTCATAATCATGAGACCAGGATCTTAAATTATGACATATTAAGGCATAATTATAAGTTATTAAGTGATAATTATGAGTAAATACATCATAATTATGAGATTATTTCTGTGATTTCTTTAGACAATAGAGCAAATATTGGCGAATTTAATTCGCGTTTATTTCTTTCTTGGATTGAGACACTGGGAGATATTAATATCATTGAGTAATTTGGATGATAATAGTAGATTTAACTAATGTACAGTCATCAGGCTAAACCATAGAATAGCTGCTACGTCTCAATGAGTGTGAAATGAGGCACTTTCAAGCAAAAGGATGCAGTAACTTTCGTTTCCGGTGTCATGCACTAAAATGTCCCCCTGCAAGAGACTGCTCCCCCTTATCTCATAATTATGACTTAGTAAGTCATAATTATGAGATACTAAGTCATAATTATGAGATAATTATCTCATAATTATGAGATACTAAGTCATAATTATGAGATACTAAGTCATAATTATGAGATAATTATCTCATAATTATGAGATACTAAGTCATAATTATGAGATACTAAGTCATAATTATGAGATACTAAGTCATAATTATGAGATCAGGATGTCATAATTATGAGATAATCCCTGTGATTTTTTTTCTTTTGTGAATGCAATGCGCTTCCGTATTGTAATCCCTCTTCTCACCTTTCATTCGTGATAGATGTGAAGTTATCAAACCTATTTCACTGATGGGGGAATTGGCAGAATTGAGGGGTCTAAAAAGAATTAACAAGACAGTCGTCTCTGCCTAAAATGTATTTCGCCAGCAAAACATAAACATAAATAAAATGTTTAATGGTATCAATTAAATCAGACTTCATAGTTGGATTTGATACTTTGAGTGTAATTCGTAAATTTACTGAATATATTCAGATTTTGTAAAATAACGAAACCCGTTTCCTTCCTGGACCGTTTGTCCGCATCACAATGAACTGAAGCTCAGCACGTCTACTTTCCTTGTTTTAATCTGTAATATTTAAGTGAAATAAATTTTGCGTATATGCTTAAATATTCCTTTTTATTTATTGACAGGTGTAGTATGTTTGATCTTGCAAGAGGTGATGACTTTCTGGGGGAGTATGTCTGCACCTTTTGTAAAGTGAAAGTACGAGCCGCAGGGTTCACGCACGCCGATGAACAGCTATTATTTCAGTCATAAATCTACAATCACATTCCAGCTATTATTTCCAGCCGTGGTCAACTAATGGATGAAATAATTATTCAATGCTGGACACAAACAGCAAAAAAGCCAGATGATTATTTTTTTTATAAAAAGCCTGAAGCACTTCATGTTTATATTTGTTCATTCATGTCTTCAGATGCTGCTCGACACATTTTTACGTTTTAACGAAGACATGTTGACATATTCACGAATTTAATTCAATTCAATTCAATTCAATTTTATTTGTATAGCGCTTTTAACAATTTTCATCATCGGAAAGCAGCTTTACACAATCAAAAGAATTATTTAGTTTGTTAGTGAATGTGTGTGAATCTAAAAATAGTCAGATAGTCCCTGATGAGCAAGCCGAGGGCGACAGTGACAAGGAAAAACTCCCTGAGATGGCAGTAGGAAGAAACCTTGAGAGGAACCAGACTCAACAGGGAACCCAACCTCATCTGGGTGAAACAGAAAGCAGGAATTGATCTGTGTGTTGGGTGGCAGGCAGTTCAGTATAATAGTTGTTAATTGATGATAATATGAAGTCCAGGTAGTTATTGGAGGCTTAGGTAGATTTATAGGAAATTCCAGTCCTGAACTATCAAGCGACTGTAGCCAAGTCAGCAGAGAAACGGCCGTCAACATCATGCGAGGCCAGAACCGTCTTCCTAATTACCAGAAGTGGGGCACCAGGATGAGTCAGGCAGGTCCAGAGGGCAATCAGGACATTCGCATAATTACTGTATATGTGCGCGCGTCTCAGGTGTGTGTGCACGCATTTCATATGTAGTTGTTTGAGCAGTTAGTAGTATATATAGATGTGTAACTGTTTCATATATGTGTATGCAAGTGTTTCACTTGTGTGTGCATGAGTGAAGTTTGATTTAAGCCCTATACGGCGCCTAATAATTTAGGTCATCTCTTTTCATCATTATGAACATAATATGAAGCACATATACGCACATTCATCATAAAATATTATTATTGTAAAACAAAATAAAATTCATTTTTGCTTCAGCATTGGACACAATATTGTTTTAGGCTAACTAATTATACACAATTCTTCATTGTGCTTGGTCTGGCTTTTAGATAAAGTCCTTCCATGCGCCATCTGGCGGATATTCAGTGAAGCACAACACATTTATTTAAATTCCCGAATGTTGCTTAAGGGATCTCGCAGCATTATAAAATACTTTTATAAAGTAATTATGCATGAGCTCTGTTCATCCTACCAATTTTCCATGTACAACACTGTTCTTTGAATAAAACAAGTGTAGTATTTTAAATGGGGAGACAATGCTCAACACATTGTTTGCCATTTATGTATGGTTTCAGCTCTGGTTCAGAGGTGAATCGAATCTTTAAGGATTCAAGTTAATTTTGTTAAACTTAATTAAAATTTATAGCGTACACTTTATCAATTCCCTGACCAGCGTTTAGTATGATTTCGTGTATCTTACCAATTCTGTTTATCCCGTGGCCAACGACGATAATACAAAATCTGGTATTTACCTAATTATGAGCAAGGAAATGTAAGATCTGAGCAAATGTTTAAACTTTAAAATACATGACCAAGACAACAGTTCTTTATAAAGAAACAAGTATTTATTTGAACTAATCTACGATACATAAAGCTATGCTACTTGGACACACGCACACATGCACACACACACACACAAACATACCAACAATTTGCAGGGTGAAAGTTAATGAAGGTCATCTAGTACTGTTTACTAGATGGAAGCAAGTCACAAGAGCAGAGTCTTGGGTTTAATCTTACGGTTTTAGTTATGAAACAAGCACCATTTTCAGCAAGGTATGCAGCTTTGTTTGTATACTTGCGTTACGCTTCGTTCTCATGGTTCGCCTCCGGTGAAGGGAATCACGGCGTTGCTGATTGGTTGGTGCTGTCGTTGAAATGATGTCTTTCGGGAAAGCCCTTCGGTGAGGCTGGGTTTCATCGTTGCAGTTCTGGCACAAACTCTCATTGAGAGTTCTCGAAGAGCGGATGACGTCAGCGAAGTTGGTGTAGCGGAAGCCCGAGCGGCGAGCTTGCTTTCTTCGAATGGTCATGATGACGCGAACGTGCGAAAGACAGAGTTCGGACACTGAGTTTTGTCCCTGTATGTCAGTCCGTGCCACGTATGATTGGTCCAATTGGATGTGTTTGTGGGGCTTGTTCATGCAACCAATTTTCCGTGTACCCCACTGCTGTTTGAATAAAATAAGCTTTCAATCGATACCACACATCCTCTATCTTACACACTCATTTAGAGCTTTGTTCAATAAACATGGTTTGTAAATACTAATGATACCTTTAAAGTTATGTAGAATAAACAACATAACATACAGATATAAAACATACTGAATATATGTTTCTAGCATCTTTATCCTACTGACACCATTAAAGATTGCTTAAATAGTGTCTCTGCTGTATTCCTCTTTGTTCTTTGAAAGCCATTTGGAGAACACATGTGTCCTGGGGTGACTGAGATGTTCAAAGTGTGACTTGGTGGTCCCCCCCCCCCCCTCCCCAACTCGGGGTGAAGCTGTAAAACTGTCCGCTTTGTTTACAGGATCACCAATTTACACAATGGTTTTAGGTCTAGTTTGAGGCATCTGGCTTTAGTGTAGCTTCAAGCCCAGCAAACTTCCTGTCCCATGCCTGGTTAAGATCCTGCAGCTTAGTTTTACAACCTCTCCTTTATGTTCCCGAATGAGATAAGATTATTGGGATGGCACCATGATGTCTGGGGAAGAGGTTCTGGAATGTGATCGAGTGTTTGCTCTTAGTTGGGGGTCTGCTCAACCCTACACAAGCTTTCACATTCCGCTTAGCAGCCACATGGAGTAGACGTGTTAGAGAGGTGCACTGATAATTTTGAATTCCTTCACTCCCTTTTTTGTCTCTAAATGTTAAATTAAATATTTAGGATACAATAACTTTGTACTTTTCCCCATGGTCACCTATTTTCCACTATTATGGCTACCAGGAGTGTTAAAACCGGGAAAAAAGATGACACTGCAGCCGCAGTTGAAAGAACGCGTGAAAGAAGGAGACAAAATCTGTGTGTCCTAGGTCTTCCAGAAGCTACGGAAAGTGGACTCCCTACCGAGTTCTTTTCTAAATTTCTTTGTGAGGTGTTCGGTAGTGAAACGCTGCCATCCCCGCCTAGGATTAACAGAGCCCACCGTGTACCTCCAAACCTGCTTCAGGACAGAGACCTCGGCCGGTCATTCTCCGTGTACACCGGTATCAGGTTTAAGACCTTCTGATTCGAGAGGCACGGTGGAGAGGGAAGCTGGAATACTGCGGTCATGGAACAGAACACAGTGTATGTTTAATATGTTGCTCTGTGCTTTACACTTTTGTTTTAAGGCTTACGCTAGGCATTTCAGTATTATTTATGTTTACCTACCTGCATCTTCTGTCAGGGAGAATGAATAGTTCTTTAAACTTTGTGAGCTGGAATGTTAAGGGTTTAAACCTTCCGGTCAAGAGAAGGAAGGTGCTCTCACACCTTAAACAACTTAACACTGAAATCGTCTTTTTACAAGAAACTCACATTCGCAGTTCTGATAATTCTCGCCTTATGTCGTGTTGGGGAAGGCAGCATTACCACTTAACCTTTCAGGCCAAAGCCAGGGGCATCTCAATTCTTATTAAGCCAAACACTTCTTTTGAGCACCATAATGTTATTACTGATATACATGGTCGTTATATCATTGTTTCAGGGAAATTATTTATACTAATGTGGTATTGGCTAATTTATATGCCCCTAATTATGATGTTTCCTTCTTTGAACATTTCTTTTCTGCTCTACCAGATCTGGGCTCATACTCTCTCATATTAGGGGGAGATTTTAACTGCTGTTTAGATCCATCACTTGACAGGTCATCGCCCAATACTATACCACTGAGTAAATCTGCCACACTACTTCAGTCCCATCTCTGCAGCTTTGATATCTGTGATATATGGCACATTCTTAATCCAAAAAAGAGAGAATACTCCTGTTTCTCACATGTTCATCACACTTTCTCCATAATTTATTATTTCTTTATAGATAATTAACTTATCCCAGTGGTTAATTCTTGTGCTTATCAGAGCGTTGTGATATCGGCTCATGCTCCAGTTGTTATGTCTATACAACTCCCTGATCTCTCTCAAATTAGAAAACATTGGCGCTTTAATTCATCCTTACTGACAGATGATGATTTTATTAAATTCATGGAAGACCAGATAGTTTTTTTCTTAAACATAAATGAAACACCTGAAGTGTCACGTTTAACTGTTTGGGATGCTCTGAAAGCCTACCTGAGGGGACAGATAATTTCATACACTGCAAATATGAAAAGGTAGGCATATAAAGAACGAAAAGATCTGTCCAACCAAATTAAAGAAATAGATCAGCAATATGCTCTGTTTAAAAACCCTGATCTGTATGAAAAACATGCAGAATTGCAAGCTAAGTTTGCAATTCTACATTCTTGCATTCACGGATCCCATTCATTAAAAGCGCTGCACTCACTCTCTACAAATGCTCGTTCTGCACTTGGATCCTCCACCGCCACGCCACCCGTGACAGTATAATCTGGCCATTAATGGATCCAGCAGAAGCAGCACAAATAAGAGGGGCGCTAGAGAAACAGGGGGCGCTCCTGGGTACTCACCAGCAGGATATACAGCAGATAACTAACACTCTCCATAAGGTAACTGAGGCTTTAACTGCTCTCAACCACCTCCCACTCCCATTCCCCAGGCTCCTCCTCCTGTGCATTCTGTCAGTCATGAACCTCTCAGCACCGCCTACTTATGATGGAAACCCGTCCACTTGCCGCTCATTTTTGTCTCAGTGCTCCCTTGTGCTTGAGCTACAGGACTCCTCATTCCCCACTGAACGTTCCAAGGTTGCCTACATAATGACTCTCCTCTCTGGAAAAGCGAGAGAATGGGGAACAGCCTTATGGAATGCCCAGGTACCCTGCTGCTACACATACAAGACATTCACACACGAAATGAGAAAGGTCTTTGATCATTCACAGGACGTCAGGCGGCAGCTCACATACTTGAACTACGCCAGTGATCTCGATCTGTGCCTGACTATGCCATTGATTTCCACACTCTAGCTCCCTCTTGTGGTTGGGATGATCAGGCACTTTTTGATACCTTCCTTCACGGACTTGCTGATCTAGTTAAGGATGAGTTAGCAGCCTGAGAGCTTCAGGGACTCATTGACCTGGCAAAGAATATTGATGACCGCAAATGAAACCGGCAAAAGGAGCATTGTCAGGTACTCAATGTATCCATTTCTAACCCGGCCCCACCTGAGCTCCCCTCAAAACCTATGCAGGTCGACCGAACGCACATCTCGCCCAAGGAACGCCAACGCAGGAAGGATGACGGTGCTTTCTTCTACTGTGGTCAGGTGGGGCATGTCGTACGAAATTGTCCGTTAAAACGTCGGGGGTACAGGGGGGCCCTAGACACTATCCATTCCCCGACCTCCGCTCCTGCTTTCCTGTGACCCTGATATATGACAATCGGCCCCGCGTCATGCACGCCCTAGTAGACTCTGGAGCAGACCAAAATTTAATCTCCTCAGCTGCAGTTTCTTAACTCAAGATTCCACACACACCACTTAACCAACCATTTAGCGTACAGGCTCTGGATGGCAGCAAGCTCTCTTTAATCACCCACCGCACTGCTCCAGTCACACTGCAGTTTTCTGGTAATCATGTTGAGACCACCACGTTCCTCATCATTAAGAGTGCTCATGCACCGATAGTTCTGGGTCTCCGCTCTGACGTAGACCGAATGCCTTTCTTGTATTTAAAGGGGCCGCAAAGCAATCAAGCTTGTTGATCTTGTGGAGACTGACCAAAATGTGAAAGAAAACAAGAAATTGATTTATAGAAAGAACTGTATTGTAGAAATAAACAAATTATAAGCCATTCGTATGTTCATTGTGAATTGCTAGTCTAATTTAATAAATATATTTTTTATTATATTATATTTCTTATTATTATAACATTAGAATCACTTACTAGACTTTGTCTTTAATTAAAATAGCATTAATAATTAATAAACACCTGCTACCGCAATAATCAACTTCTCCTCCATTTTGCTTAGGAACTTATGTAGCCGGAACAAAAGTTACAGGACTGCTTCCCTCGGAATCCTCTCAAGCAGAGGAC
This sequence comes from Clarias macrocephalus, assembly GCA_011419295.1. Classification (NCBI taxonomy): domain Eukaryota; kingdom Metazoa; phylum Chordata; class Actinopteri; order Siluriformes; family Clariidae; genus Clarias; species Clarias macrocephalus. The sequence continues at coordinate 7,409 of JAAGKR010011523.1, forward strand.
CTCCCTTTTAATTGGTTGTCCCTCAACCACGTCATAGCTCATTACCCTAAAGTTGAGCTGATTTCAACTCCCTTCGCCGCTCTTGCCGCCTTCACCGCGCTGCGCCGTTCTTCACCGCTCCTCGCCGCCAGCTCACATTGAAAATGAATGACTTTCGGCCGCTTTAACGCTCTCACCGCGTTCGGTGTGAATGCAGGGTTAATGAGATCACAGTCAAGAACCGCTACCCGCTTCCCCTCATGTCCACCGCATTTGAGCTACTCCAGGATGCCCGCCTATTCTCCAAGTTAGACCTAAGAAACGCTTACCACCTGGTTAGAATACGAGAAGGTGAAGAGTGGAAGACCGCATTCAACACCCCCACTGGTCATTATGAGTACCTGGTGGTTCCGTTTGGTTTAACCAATGCACCAGCGGTCTTCCTGGTGCTCATTAATGATGTTCTTAGAGACTTTCTCAATGTCTTTGTGTTTGCTTACCTTGACGACATCCTGGAGGAACGTCGAGGATGGAACTTCAGCGCTTTTTGGGCTTTGCCAACTTCAATTAATGTTTTATCCGTGACTTTAGCATTGTGGCGGCTCCACTTATGTCTCTTACATCCACCAAGGTCCCTTTTCGATGGAACCCTCTGGCTGAGGAGGCATTTGAGGGACTCCAGCGGCGCTTCCCCACAGCACCCATCCTCACCTTCCCTGATACTTCTCTCCAATTCATTGTTGAAGTCGATGCATCTGACACAGGAGTGGGAGCGGTGCTCTCCCAAAAATCACAGAAGAACAACTAGGTTCACCCATACTCATTCTTTTCTCGTCGGCTGACGCCCCCTGAACGGGACTATGACATAAGGATCTGAACACCCGTTTCTTGTTTGGACTGATCACAAAAATCTAGAATATCTCAAGTCAGCCAAAAGACTCAACTCACGTCAAGCATGTTGGTCACTTTTCTTTTCACGGTTCAACTTCACGCTGTCATACCGCCCAGGATCCAAGAATACTAAGCCTGATGCCGTCTCTCGACAGTTCCCCGCCCGTCAGGATGCATCCACTAGGAAAACCATCCTCCCACCCCAGTGCCTTGTAGCTGTAACCCGGCTGGATGTGGAAAACCTGGTTCTGCAATCCCTTGAACAGGAGCCAGGCCCCAGTAATGTCCCACCTGGGCTACTTTTTGTCCCAGTCACTGTTCGCCCCCAAGTCTTTGAATGGGGCCACAGCTCTAGCCTAGCCTGTCACCTGGGGGCAACCCACACCCTCTCACTGCTTAATCAACGTTTCTCGTGGCCAACCATCAAGGAAGACGTCAAAGGCTTTGTGGCATCCTGTGATGTCTGTGTCAGGAATAAAACAACAAACCTTCCTCCCAAAGGGACTCCCCATCCCCCATCGACCCTGGTCTCACATCTCACTTGACTTCATAACTGGGTTGCCACCATCTGACAATAATACATGCATTCTGACAGTGGTCGACCGGTTCTCTAAGTCTGCCCATTTTATTCCATTACCCAAGCTTCCGTCTGCCAAGGAGACAGCTGAACTCCTCATCTCCCATGTCTTCAGACTTCACGGCATTTCATCAGATATAGTCTCTGACAGGGGACCACAATTTTGGAAAGCATTTTGTGGCCTTTCATCAGGATTTCACCCTCAAAGCAATGGCCAAACCGAGTGCATGAATCAGTAGCTAGAAAAATCTGACCTCACGGGACTCAGCTTTTTGCAGCAGTTTTCTCCCTTGGATTGAGTATGCCCATAACTCTCTCCCCACCTCATCCACAGGCATGTCACCATTTTCAGTGCTGTCTTGACTATCAACCTCCACTGCTCCCTGCCCAGGAGGCGAAATCTGCTGTCCCTTCCTGTCAAGCCTTCATCTGTTGCTGTAAGACGACATGGCAACGGACCCGCGCTCAACTACGACGCTCTGTGACCATCTTTCAGTGCAAAGCTAATCTCCACCGCTCAGCCGCTCCAACTTACCATGTCGGACAAAGAGTTATGCTCTCCACACGCAACCTATCGCTAAAAACAATGTCCCAGAAACTTTCGCCTAAGTTCATCAATTTACAGTCCCTCGAGTCATTAACCCATGTTCAGTCAGACTAGCCCTGCCATTATCCATGCCCCGAATTAATCCCACGTTCCACGTCTCCCATGTCCGCCAACTGACCCCATGTCTCTTGTCTCCATCTCCACCCAACCCTTTTCCACCTCGACTTATAGACGGCGCCGAAGCCTTCACCATCCGAAGACTCCTCAAGTCCCACCGCCATGGACACGGCCTACAGTACCTGGTGAACTGGGAGGGTTACGGACCCGAGGAGAGATGTTGGGTACCAGCCAGTTTCATCTTGGATCAATCTTTGATCACAGAGTTTCACAATCTCCACCCCGAGGCACCCTCAAGAATGCCAGGTGGCGTCCATGGGGGGGGGGGGGGGGTACTGTCACAGCATGCCAGGTTATGCCCACATCTCAAGAAAGGTCATGAACACCTGCACACTCCTGATCCATGTTCCATCCCGCTCCTTGCTTTTCACTGCCTCATTCATCTCTCCAAACACACATGTTCTAAATTCTAGATCATCACAGCTATTTAACACTCCTCCAGACAATAGCTCTCTGCCAGATTATTGTGTGCTATCCATGCTCAGTATTCCAGCATTTCATTCTGCTTTGACCTTCCGGATCTCGACCACGTTTTGTTTCCACGACCATGACTCTGCCTCACGTTACGGATTTCCTGCCTTCCCGGATTTACTGTTGGATTTACATTCAGATTTGTTTTTCGACCACAAGTTTTGATTACTGACTTTTTTCGACTCACGACTACTGACCTCTGCCAGTTCTTCATCCACGAGCTACTTCTCGCCAACTCCGTGCTTCCGCATTTCTGACGTGGAGTCCATTCAGAGAAAGAGCAAGCGCTCACTCACCACTTCCGCATTCCCGACGTGAACACCATTCAGAGAAACAGCAAGCGCTCACTCACCACTTCCACATTCCCGACGTGGACACCATTCAGAGAAACAGCAAGCGCTCACTCACCACTTCTGCATTCCCGACGCGGACTCCATTCAGAGAAACAACAAGCGCTCCTCACGACACTTCCGCATTCACAGATCCCATTGATTAAAAGCGCTGCACTCACTCTCTACAAATGCTCGTTCTGCACTTGGATCCTCCACCGCCACACCCCCCGTGACAAAGTGTGAACTTATTTCATCACATATAATTGAACGTCAATTATTAAAGAGTCAGAGCCAATTTTACATTCATGGTGACAAATCTGGGAAACTTTTAGCTAACCAGTTAAGAGGATTTAGAGCACAGCAACAAAAATTCGGATGGAGGATGGTACCATTACTAACGATCATTCTAATATCAATGATGCATTCGGAATTTTTACTCTTGATTATATACTTCTGAGTTCCCAAAGGACAATAGTTCAGTTGAGAAATTCCTGTCTCAACTAGATATTCCAACACTGTCCCTTGATTCTCGATTAAGATTAGAAGAGCCCATATCACAAAAGGAAATAATTTCATCTCATCGTTGCAATCTGGTAAGTCCCCGGGTCCTGATGGGTTCCCTGCAGAAGTTTTTTAAATCATTCTCCTCATACATTGCACCACAACTAGCTTTGGTTCTATCTGAATCTTTTAAGCAAGGTACTGTATGTTACCTGCTTCATTTAATGAGGCTTGTATTACCCTTATAGCAAAGAGAGATAAAGACCCAACAGAGTGCTCTTCATATAGACCAATCTCTCTTCTTAATGTGGATGTTAAAATCCTTGCTAAAGTCTTAGCTCATAGATTAGAGAATGTTCTACCTTCAATTATATCTGAGGACCAGACCGGTTTTGTGAAAAATCGACACTCTTTTGCTGTCTCTTTTGACCTTTGCTGTCATTGCTAACTGAATTTAGCTATTTTTCGGGATATAAATTGAATTTTCACAAATGTGAACTTTTTCTGCTAAATAATACAGCACTAACAAGAGGAATGCAAACCCTTTCAAGATAGTGAAAAATCAGTTTATTTATCTTGGTATTACAATTACACCTTTTTAAAGAATTTTTTTTAGGTTGTTGAACCACTGTCCATGTCCCTGGTGGGTCACATTAATGCCATTAAAATTTGTATTCTTCCAAAAATTTTTTATATCTGTTTCAGTCTGTACCTGTTTTTATTCCCAAATCATACTTTGCTGCTTTAGATTCAATTATATCATCTTACATTTGGAAAGGTAAACATCCTCGATTGAAGAAGTCCCTCCTTCAAAGATCTAAAAGAGACGGTGGCATGGCTTTACCTAATTTTCGTTTTTACTATGGGCAGCAAACATTCGATGTGTCATCTTTTGGGCATATTTTCATAATCAACCTAATCACCCTGTCTGGGTGGAAATGGAAATAAACTCTGTCGAAGACCTCTCTATCTCTGCACTCCTTGGATCTGCACTCCCCATCCCCTCATTAAATCAATCTGATTGATTCAACCTGATTAAATAAATCAATAATTGAGATCTGTTTGTTGATCATACGTTTGCATCATTTGAACAGCTTTCTGAGGAGTTTCATTTACCCAATTCTCATTTTTTCAGATATCTGCAAGTAAGACACTTCATTAGCTCATCAATACCAAATTTCCCTGAGGCTCTTGAAGCAAATATTATAGATAATCTCCTCTGTTTGTCCCCACTGCGTAAAAGCCTAATATCCATTACTTATGGTGGACTGATGGGTTTGAGTCACACCTCTTTGAGTAAAATCAAAATTGCTTGGGAGGAAGACCTAAATTTGACACTGTCAGATGATACTTGGAGTTCAATTCTCAAGCTTGTCAACTCAACCTCCTTATGCGACCGGCACTCTTTATTACAGTTTAAGGTTGTACACCGGGCTTATTTCTCCAAGCTCAAGCTTTCCCGTTTCTACCTAGACGTCGATCCTTGTTGTGATAAATGTAAAAGGCGTCTCTTATTCATATGTACTGGACATGCCCGAATTTGGAAAAAAATTCTGGAGGGATGTCTTTAAAACCTTGTCATACATATTGAACTGCAATCTTGAACCAGATCCTCTGATTGCTCTTTTTGGTATTACTGGAGAGGAAGATAAGTGTCTAACTCCAGCTAAACAGCATTTATTGTCTTTTGTGACACTCCTGGCCAGACATTCTCTTTTACTTAAGTGGAAGGATGCCAGCTCACCCACTCATTCCCAGTGGCTCAGAGATATTATGTCCTGTTTATCCCTGGAGAAGATTCATTACTCAATCCGCCATTTGGAATTGAAATTTCAACAGGTGTGGGGGCCCTTCCTTCGCTTTTTTCATATACATTTATAGTTGGATTCCTTTCCTATTGAATTGTTTTTTTTTTTTTTTGTACGCAGAACCAAAACTTTCAGCTCCACATTTTTTTTCTTTTAATTTCTCTCCTTTTTTTAAAATATGCCAGGTGTCTAGCCTTTTCTACACATGTATAGCTGGCTTGGAGTTAGGGAGGGGTGGGGTGGGAGTTATAAGGTTTATAAGGGGGCTATAAAATGTGTATTGAAACGTTACATGTTTACCCTGTTATATCCCTGTTTAAAATCAATAAAAATATTGTTGAAAAAAAAAAGAAAAAAAAAAAGCTTTCGATTCACCCCTACAGACGAAAAAAAAAAAAAAGCAGAGACTTTCTGCTGAAAAGACTAAGGTCTCCTTCTGCTGGGCGCACTATTGAAGACATTTTTTTGACTCTGTGATCTTCTATGGACTTGTCTGACATCTACTGCAGACAGGAAGAGACAGATTAGGAAGGCCAGCTCAGTTCTGGGGATTCCCCTGGACACTGTACAGGGGGTGGAAGAAAGGAGAATGGTAGTTAATAGAAGGTACCCAAACATAATAATGGTTTTACCATTGCGTCTCCCGGCGACAGCATTTGTGTTTGTGCGTTTGTTCGCATTACCATTAAGTGGAGCTATATAACTATAGACTGACGCCGCAGGCATCCTGTCTGTCTGTAGTAGCAGATAAAATCATGTGAAACACTGTAATTAAATCAATTCATTATCACAATTTAAAAAACTTAATATTATTATGATAAGCAAAGTAAGCGTTAACACTGTGAGCCTTTAGCCTTTATTGTGTAATTAGAAAAGCTATGCGTGTGGAGTTTTGTGTCATCTTATACTTTGTGTTCTTTAAATTTGTAGCAGATTTATTAACTGAAATAAATTAAACTAAATGACCATAAAATTGGCATGGTGTTTTTGGGTTATTATATGAATGAAATGCAGTAGAATGTTACGATCATCATAATTTTCTTTAATAAATAATGAAAACATTTGACCAAATTAAATTTTAAAAACCTAAATAAAATTAAAACCTTCTGAAATACAAGTGAAACATTAAATGAATTTACAATCACAGTACTAAAATTAGAGTACTTTTTTTTTTTACAATTAATTTTAAATTTATATTAATAAATAAAAATATATTTCTTATTTGCACTGAATTTAAGCAAAGTAAATGTTAACACAGTGAGCCTTTAGCATAGCCTGAAAACAGACTCTGGGTTTGCATCAGCAAAAGTGGGTGGGTGTGGCACAGTTATTGTCAGATTAATGGGCAAAAACCATATAGTAAAACTATATAAGTTACATATCCTTTATAAAACTCTACTTTTATTTAAGAGTCTGAGGGTGTTTTGGGGCCCTGAATAAGTTCTGACATGTCCTGACATTTGTATACTTTTCAGTTACTTATAAATGTCTAAAGACTAACTATATTGTATTCAGCACAAACTGGGCTACATTTATATGTGAGCAGCATGTACTGTGTATGTACAAGTTTGTATTTTGGAGAAAATAACAGTTACGCGTGATTATTGAAAACGACAAAAAGATTATCACTGAAATAAGTTCACAAAACACATTCATAACATTTTTTTTACAAGACTCTTGTTACCTGGATCTTGTAGTCTAGAGTTTCTATTTCAAAATGATGTGATAATCATCTTGATCACTCACAAAAAACAATACATTCATTTACATTTTTTAAGAAACTTTTTGTTTAGAAAGACCGTATGCGAGGAGGCATGAATGAATCATGAATAATGCTCTACTTCACACCAGAGAACACAAAGACTCAAATAATGAGCTGCATAAATACCCCTTTCGGTCATGTCTGTGACAGAGGGATAATTTGAGGACAAAAACATTTTTTTTTTTTTTTTTTTTTTTGTTGAATAAATCAAGATTCACTTACAAGAATCTCAGAAACAGTTCAAGATAAATAAAATGTGTAAAAACAGACATTCAGGGTAAAATGATGCAAACAAAAGCAGTGTATGATACAAAAAACTCTACAAAAACATACATTCAGGGTAAAACTGCAACGGGAACAGAGCAAAATAAACTGAAAAAACATTTGGTGTAAAAAAGTGTTCTAAGATAAAAAATGTAAAAAAAAAAATGAAATGGATTCAAAGCAAAATGGTGCAAACACAAACAGTGCAAGATAAAATGGGTTTATGGTGTCTACAGTCACACACCCCTGTGCCACTCTTGAAAGCAGTTCCTGTTCAACTGAAGACACAGCTGAACATTGCAGGCCTGGCATCTCCAATGTGTTTTTTGCCGCTTGCCATGCACTGCTTTGCAAGTTACACACAACCTGCAACCAGCAGTGGCAGCATCTCTGGCATCTGAGGTCAGCGCAGCTACTGGAACTGGTACATGGTCAGTACTTGTCAGTTTTGGTGCTACTTCCTGTGACACACCACAAAGCTCTTCAATAAGTTGTTCCGTAAACTCTTTATGGCAGAGGTTACCATATAGTTCTTTATGCACAATGAAAGCATTGGTGGCAGCAGTGTCCAAGAAGGGTAGAAAATTTTTCCTGTACCACTTCATTGTTTTGTGCTGTGTGGTGTAGTACTGTAACAGCTGATCAGACAGGTCAACGCCCCCGATGTGCTGGTTGTACGCAGTTAAGACAAGAGATCCATCTCGGACACAGCATTCTCTGAAAAAAAAAAAGACCGCAGACCGCAGGTGTGGTCCATGTTTCCGTGCGGGCAGGAATCGCAGAGTCTGTGAAACCGTGTCGTCATCAGTCTGCGTTTTCCATGACTTTGTCTGCATATTGCCTGCTTGTTTGCCTTTGCTTTTTTTGGGGACAGGTGGCTGATCATTTTCACTGTAACAACTATTTGGGGGAAAAAAAACATGAGCATGTTGGTAACTGTGATGAGTCACCACTTAACATAACAAAATAACAAATGCGCAAGGTGGGCCCTATCGTTTAGTTTTGTAGTTTTTGTTTGTAGACTCAGTTTCCCAGAAAGCACCTAGGTCAGATGATGAGAGTGCTCACCAGAACCGAGGTAGCTAATTAGACATTCTATAAATAGCTGTTTGTTCTGGGCGCATTTGTTATGTTAAGTGGGCTTTTGTTTGGTTGGCACATATTTTATGGAGCTGTCTTTGTGAAATGTGTTATTAGTTTGTATTTTAGTGTGTTTGGTTTTCCCTCATGTAAGTACCACTGTAGAATGTTTAGTTCTTCATCTGTCTTGCTACTAACATGATACTAACCTGCCTATGTCACGACACGTCAAGCCACAGCCCCGTCATGATCACCTGAGAACTCCCATTCCACACTCTCATCCACTTCTTATATCCACCCGCCTCACTCTCGGCTCTCCACACACCTGTACGTTATCAGTGATCACCTTTCATACCTATATAAACCACACTCTGCCACCACCAGGTTGCCAGTTTATTGTGTGCCTCACCAGCCCAATTTACCAGCGTTTCGTTTCGTCTCGTCATAGTCTGTCTAGTTATCGACCTCGTTTTGTTTTACCGACCACGTCTACGCCTCTTGCCCTTTGAAGTCTAGTTTTGGATTTTGCCGTTATCGACTGCTTACCTGTTATCGACCACGAACTTGGATCACGGACCTTCTCTCTACTCCCTGGCTTAGACCCTCGCCTGTTTACGACCACGATTTATCCTCGCTCCACGCCGAGCTCACACAGCTCTCTCTTCCCGCGTCGGCTCTGCATGCTCCCGCTTCAGCGCAAGGATCAGGTTTCACACGCCGGCATACACATCGGATTGCGCCTCGCTCGCGCCGGCTCCGCGCGCTTCCGCATTCCAGCGACACTTCTCCTGCTCACACCGCAGCGTGGAGATAAACTCAAGTCTTGCTTTTATTATCACCACTCTTCTGGCTCAACTATACACGAGGACTCACTACTTCCTGTCTGTGATCGACTCATAATCTGCACTTGGATCCATCGCGCCCTCTGCCGGCCCCTGACAGCCTAGCTCTTATCTCTTCAGTCTTCTAGTTTGTCTAGTCTCCATGTCTGCTTAGATCTTAGTCTGTTTAGTTATTAACTTGCTTAGCTACTAACCTGCTTAGTTTTTAGTCTGTCTCCTACCTAGTCTGCTGTGTACCCTGTCTGTTTATCCCTTAGATCTTTGGCTACTAGTCTGTTAACAACTAGTCTGATTAGCTACCATCTAGCTTAGCAGCTAGTGTGCATAACAGCAGCTGGTATCTGTTATGTTTAGTTTTAGTCCTCTTGTCTGTCTTGTATCTTAGTCTGTTTCAGTTTTGTTTGTACTATGCTCCATTAGAAACCCAACATCTTTTTGTTTAAGTTTTGTTTTAAAGCTCGTGTTCTGTTTGGTTTAAATAAAAGACTATGTTCACACCCTCTGCGTTTATGCCTGCCCCTACTTGCCATGAGCCATCACCAGCACTTCATGACAGTAACACAATAAAAGAAATTAATGTACACCATCATAATCATAATATATATATATTATACATATATTATACATATATTACACACACATATTACTCAGTATGATTTTCGATTGTCTTCAAAACTTAACGTCTTTTGTGTGTCCCGGTGCGAGGTGAATAATAGACACCTCTCCTCTGATGGTCACATGACGACATCAACAATAGGGCGACTACTGATATCCTTAGAGAAAACTAAGATGGAAGATGGTTGCAATGCTGTATAATTCCGCCAGGTGGCGCATGGACTTTTATATAATACCTCTGTTATTTTTCGTGTTGCTGGGTTGAATCTCAAATAGTATTAGATGAAGAATACAGAGACAAAAATAACCTACAGAATAACTCTTACCCAAAAATAAATAAATGCACCACTTATCCTGAATTAAAAATCCATGAAACTGTCATTTTCATCTCCATATTGCAGTTTGCTAGCGACAGTCCGGTGGGGTTGAAATCACGTGATTGCTACTTAGCAGCTCGATTGCTAGCTTCTGTTACCATCTTCTTGAGAACAAAGCACCATCTAGTGGTGGCAGTTGGTAAATGAATATGTAGTGCTTCAATGGGCGTGTTTACTGTGAAATCTTGACCCGCCTTTCTGGCAGTAGAGGGAGGGTGGATCACGGCAGGCATATGGCAGGCATACGGCAGGCATACGCCATTCACATAGCGGGTGCCCGACCCTGATAGTTTTGAGTGGCTACATCTGTAAGCCTCCAGACACCCCCGCAACCATGAATACAGAATACAGCGGTGTAGACGATGAGTGAGTGAGTTAATGAATTCCATTACAGTTCCATTATCCATCAACGCAATTTTACAACTGACTTGGCTGCTTTTCTCACCCACTTAATCACACTTTTATCAAATATAATATTGGTGAGTGACTTTAATATACACATCGACAATATCGACCACCATCTTACTAGAGACTTTGCTGCCTGTCTTGAGAGTTTTGGTCTCCGGCAGCATATTGACTTTCCAACTCACTCCAAGGGACATATTCTGGACTTAATCTGCTGTTCTGGTCTCACTCCTTCCGTTTGTACTGCTGTTGATCTCCCAATAACTGATCACATTCTTATCTCCTTCAATTTTCAACTCTCTCTCTCTGTAATCAAGCAACCTCGTATCATATCTTACCGTAGTATTAAGGACATCAGTTCTGACGCTCTTACCAGTAGTATTGATAACGTCATGAACTTCAACTGTCTATCTGCCCCGGATGATCTGGTTTCTTGCTATAATGATGGCCTTTTGTCTATTCTTAACTCTCTTGCTCCTCTGAAAACAAGGACTGTCACTTTTACTCAGTCTGCACCCTGGTTCACCACAGAGCTCCGACTAATGAAAGCCAAAGATCGTCAGCTTGAGCAGCTTTATAGAAAAACAGGTCTTAATATCCACAAAGAACTGTATGCAAATCACACTCTGCTTTATAAACGTTGCATTGCAGATAATAAATCCAGGTATTATTCTGGCCTGATTTGTACTAATTGTTACGCCCCGGTCTAGGTCGGGCCGTAACAGGAATGAAAAAGAAAAGAAAAGAAAGGAAAAAGGGGGTGAAACCAAAAGTGCGTTTGCTTAGTGTTTATTTACAAACAGTGAACAAGCAAATCCCCAAAAGGTGGCCGTGAGCTTCAGAAGCCGACGAGGCCAAAACAATAAACAAAATGCCCTCTACCTAGTACCAACGTGAAACAACTAACCTGCACCAAAACTAAAGAAAAAGAAATACAAAGTTCTTCCCTTACTCCCTTGCTAACCACAAACCAAGAGAGAACAGGGTGTAAACAAAATGGCGTCGACTCCCTACTAAGCCACCAATTACAAAACTATGTACAAATATATACAAAATGTATTTACAATCGGGCAACCAGAACCAAACAAGGGCATACACAAAAACGTAGTCGGAAACGTAGCACGAGGTCATACA
>JAAGKR010011524.1:0-14557 GCA_011419295.1 Clarias macrocephalus
TGTGTGTGTGTGTGTGTGTGTGTGTGTCTGTGTGTGTGTGTGTGTGTGTCTGTGTGTGTGTGTGTGTGTCTGTGTGTCTGTGTGTGTGTGTGTGTGTGTGTGTGTCTGTGTGTGTGTGTGTGTGTGTGTGTGTGTGTCTGTGTGTGTGTGTGTGCAGCCTCGCTGGTCTTTACTCCTGATGAATGTGTCCTGAATTTTTCTGTCTTTAAATCCAACCAGTAGACACGTCTCTTCATGAGTCTGACTGTTTACTCCTCACACTTGTTTTTTTTTTCCGTTATTTACATCTTAAAGCGAATCATTATGTGCTTTAATTAAAATGTTAGTCTTTTAAAACACTTTAAACATCATAAACTTGCCTTTTTAGCCAAACTGAATTGAGTTTCTAAACTCGTCAAACAGATTACTGCTGTCGTGTGTGTGTGTGTGTTTGTGTGTGTGTGTTTGTGTGTGTGTGTGTGTGTGTGTGTGTGTGTGTGTTTGTGTGTGTGTGTGTGTGTGTTTGTGTGTGTGTGTGTGTGTGTGTGTTTGTGTGTGTGTGTGAGTGTGTGTTTGTGTGTGTGTGTTTGTGTGTGTGTGTGTGTGTGTGTGTGTGTGAGTGTGTGTGTGTGTGTGTGTGTGTGTGTGTGTGTGTGTGTGTGTGTGTGTGTGTGTGTGTGTGTGTGTGTGTGTGTGTGTGTGACTCATTAGAAACGCAGTGCGGTAAACAGTAGCCTTACATGGATTTTGTGGAACGTTGTTGTGACTCGACTCGTCCCACAGACAGCAGATTATCAGATTTCTTCATCAGCTCTCGAAAACATTTTGCTTTTTCATCTGATTAATAATTTGGGGGTTAATCAGCCACAGCGTGACGCTGCAAGTCTAAAGACAAAGACTGTAAAAACACGCCTGAGTGCGGCACATTAACTTTAATTATAATGAAAATGAGGAACAATTCTGACCTGTAGGTAAAAACAACTGATTTATATAATTATATTTAAAACGAGTTTTCAGTTCTGTTTAGATTTTCACTGAGACTCTGTAAAAGCTGAACTTTAGATGAGATAAAACTTAAAGTTACAGCTTTAACCCTGAGTGATAGAAAGTGCCGACGCTGGAGCCTCTAAACGTCCACACATGAGACAGAAACACGTTTAATCTGACTGACACTTAATCATTAGAAACACACGCCGTCAGCAAGGAACCGGTTTAAAGGTTTTGTACCAAATCCATTTTCTGATCATTTTAGACACTTATGTGGCTCTCTAGTGTGTGTGTGTGTGTGTGTGTGTGTGTGTGTGTGTGTGTGTGTGTGTGTGTGTGTGTGTGTAAGAAAGAGAGCAAAGATAAAATATGGGACAACCCCTTCTTTCTTTCTTTCTTTCTTTCTTTCTTTCTTTCTTTCTTTCTTTCTTTCCTTTTTATCTCTTTGACTTTTGCCCATAAATGTGCGCCAACATGCTGCTCAATGTTTTTCCCTGATGTGATGTCATTACAGGGAAGCTGAAAGTTGGGGAAAGTGGGGAAGACAATTTGCATTTGTTGACATTGAAGGAATCTTGTTTCCTGCGTTCTGATAATCAATACACTTTTGGTGTGTGTGTGTGTGTGTGTGTGTGTGTGTGTGGGGGAGGGGGGTTGCATTAAAAGTTACAGGCACAATCTGAGCTGGATTTCATCTTGAACATAAACAGACACAAGTTTGCGAGCTCTACGAGTTTAATATTATAGTATAATGTGGCACCTGGGAACTTTGAGATTAGGAATTTCCTCTAAGACAAACATTTCAATCCAATTGGACTATTAATTATAATGACTAGTAGTAATAAAAATAATAATAATAAAAAAACTGAAAGTGATCCATTTCGCGCCAGCTGAAAGTTTCACTCTGCACTTGGAGAGCGAACGTCATGAAGCAGATGACAGTAAATTGAGATCACTGAACTCGGAATATGTGCAGATTAGATCAAGCTGTCACTCCTACACACCTATATTGAACTTAGAGTCCTAATAAGACGATGTCAATCGCTGACAGCTTTCCCCAAAGTCGCTGACATTTAAACATTCTACAAAAGGCATTTTTATAAACCACAGCTTGTCTGACAAGAAAGGACAAAGAGTTCCAGGTTAAGATGTGAATTTAACATCACGTCAGCGTAGGGATTGCAGCGTGGCTCAGAGCAGTGGTTTGAAGGCTCAGATTGTCTAGACGTCTAGACGACTGGGTCAGAGCAACTCCAAACCAGCAGCTCTTTTGAAAGTTCTGCAGCCTGTCAGGATTCACCAAATGACCAGTGATGCCTAGTCCGTCTGGTCCAATTCCATAGAAGAGCTGCTGTAGAAAAAGTGAATACTGGCTCTGATAGGAAGGACCCCATGTCCACCAGCAAACGCTCCTCAATGAGCACATGTGCATTAGAACTGGACCTTAGACCAATGGAGAAGGTCTGATGAATCACGTTTTCTTTTACATCCTGTGGATGGCTGTGTGTAGGTGTGTGTTGCTAACCTGTGGAAGAGATGGAACCAGGATGCACTATGGGAAGAAGGTGAGCTGGCAGTGTGATGCTGGGAAACCTGGGGTTCTGCCATTCATTTAAAAGTTTTTTTGACACGTCCCACCTACCTAAACAATCCTGCTAACCGAGTTTCACCCCTTCATGGAGACGGTGTTCCCAGACGGCAGTGGTCTCTTTCTGCAGGCTAATGCGTCCTGACACACTGCACACGGTGTTCAGGAACGATTTGGGGAACATTAACAAGAGATCGATGTGTTTCCTCGGCCTCCAGAGTCTTTCGATCTCAATCCAATTGAGCATCTGCAGGAAATGCTGGAAAATTGAGTCCAAAATTCTGTTTAAAGCTGTGAATATCGAAATGCTTGTATTTATATCTACATGATGTGTGAATCCAGACCAGTGTGAACATTTACATCATCACTCGTTGGTGGGTCTGTTTTCCCTTTTGCTTTACGTGAGTCTCATTCTGTCATGTTCATTCATGTCTCATTGCTCAGTACGACTCGTCCATGTGGCACAAACTGTGTAAAGGCTTAAATAAACTTCCAGGAAACTGTCACTTGCATGAGAAATGGAATCGGTTAAAGATTAAGAGCAAAACTTGTACGGCTGAACAAAACACTTCTTTTTCAGGGAGAATTGAGTTCCACGATTAGCTGGTACTCTAATTATAACCTCGTTTCATTTTTACTGATCAAATACTCATAAAAAGCTCAAGTTCCATTAAAGCTAAAGCCAAAGGCCTGAAGTTCTCTCGTGCCTTCGAGATGACACGACATCTCACTTTGTTCTCAAGAACAGTGACGTGGCAGTTTAAACCAAGCAAAGGGAAGTGGGTTTGGGGGGAGTGGAAAGCAAGTAAATAAGTAAACCTGTTATGTTGCAGAGTGGAGATGGATTGATACAAGTGTCGATAATAAACCAGTTTGCTGAGCCTGTTCTGAGCTGCAGTGTCGTAGATAAGCGGGAAAG
Organism: Clarias macrocephalus; assembly: GCA_011419295.1. Classification (NCBI taxonomy): domain Eukaryota; kingdom Metazoa; phylum Chordata; class Actinopteri; order Siluriformes; family Clariidae; genus Clarias; species Clarias macrocephalus. Next base: position 3,474 of record JAAGKR010011524.1, read on the forward strand.
GAAACCACCAAGTCTCGCCTAATGCACGCTTAGTCAACATTTAACTTGCACTCGTTTTAAAGGTTAAAGGCAGTATAGGAGTAAAAGACAGTTGATAATTCTTTACTCTTATACAGTAAAATGTTCAATCCAAGTTTACAGCTAAACATTTAGAGATTTGAACCGAATGTTGTTTAAATGAACTTTCCTAGCCAAGAATACTGGCCTGGTTACTGTCTAAGGACGAGCACTAACTGGATACAAAACGCATGATGGAGATCATGTAGATGTCAAGGAGCAGCCCATAACTCATGTCCGTTCAGTCATTATCCTAAACACGGACAGGCCGCCTGGCATACCGGGCCTGTTCCTGGCGGGTTTCTGGGCTGCAGTTGTGTCGAAAGTGCTTGTATTATTATTTTGGGGGATCCATGCGATGATGGGGAGATTGTGTGATAAGTCCACTGATTTAATCATCTCATATCAAATTCAACATGAACTAGCGCATGCCGTATTTTTGTCAGCATGGCACTGTGTGTGTGTGTGTGTGTGTGTGTGTGTGTGTATGTTTTGAATGGTAGTGTTTACAGTATATGGCTGGTGTCCAACTGGACCGATTCTACATTGCTATAGTAGGTTGACTCACACCGTGACATGGCAGATTTTTTTTTGTCCCAGTCTTCTCTAATATTCTCTATTAGCAAAATACATTTCCACAATACAGCAGAAAAGTGAATCCAAGCTTATCAGGGCACAGCAGGATCAGGCATCCTTACAGTGCACTTGTGTACAAGAGTAAATACACACATTTACATCTGGGCATTTGGCAGACGCTTTTATTCAGAGCAACAGTGCTTCTATCATTGGACAGATTCAGTGCCGTTACTGGAGGCGTTGAACGGATGCTCTTCTTGATTACAGCAGCCTTTTTTTGCTTTAATTTGCTGATACTTTGACATTCACAACAGATTTGAAGGTGTAGTAGATTCTGGAGCGGATGGAACAGATGGCAGGTCAATCAGAGGAGCTCTGAGACAGTTTGTAGAGGAGTGCATTTGTGCAAAACATTTGGCAACGTGAGAAAGCCCGTTAAGTCACAGAGGCAGAAAGCTGCAGCACGGTCCATTTCCTCATTCATGAGCGTCTTCTTTTGACCTGTTGGTGGCGCCCTCACTGATGCTGACTCAGAGTGCAGTCACATTCCCACGCAGGCTTTCCTGAAGTGACGGCAGACGAGTTTGGCTGAACACAAAGAGCAACACGAAACAACATCAGTAAACAGACACATATTAAACCGTTTGGCATCATATCGTTTAATACTAAAGGTATCATAAATTGTTTCTTTTTTATCCATTTAATATTTTTCGTAATGTCCAGGAGAATGCATTGGTCATGTATTGACAGACAAAAGCGTTTATGCTTTAACTTTGTCACTGCATGTGGTTCATCAGTGTGGGCTATGAGTCAGTGATTTTGCCATGAGACGTTTTTGTTTTAGTCATTCATGTCTGAGTGTTATTTACGGTTCTGAGATACTGAGATAATTCTATGAATTTAATGAGATCTGAGTAAGAACACAACTACATTGTGTCTCAAACGCTCATTTGGTAAACCCTCGAGAACTTAACAACAGCTCCACACTTTTTCGTCTCATCTCACACTGTAAAAGATCAACCTTATAAAGATGATTCATAAAGATGAACCTGACCTTCGAGGACGTTTGGAAAGACATTTCCTCCCATCCCACAAAGGATATTAAAACATCATTTTCACGGCCCCCTCTGAAAGTACCGGAGCAGCAAAAGCTATTATTTCTCTCTTCACTTGATGCTGAAGTCCTGGGTTTGAGATAAAAACTACGAGATGATTGACGAGATTTTCAGCTTTCATTTTCTGATATTTGCATCCAGACGTGGTAAACCAAATATGGCTGGACGAACTGGAGAGTAAATAAAATGAAATAAGTAAATAACACTTGATATTTGGTAGCAGTTCCCTGGCTTGCAATAGCAGCATCAAGCTGGTGACCCTGCGACGTTATTAAACTGTTGTAGTCTCCTGTTGTGATGATTTTCCAGGCTTGTTTTCTTCAGGAGGTGAAAAGCTGCACATTAGATTAAGCTCTGCTGATGCACTTGTCCAGCTGCATGATGAATTTCTTCCAAGTTAGATCGGATAGATTCCTCTGTAAAGTATTAGACAGAATGGTTAAGCAGAATTCATTCTTCATTCTGCTCCTCAATCCTGAGTTCCACCATCAATAAAGATTAGTGAGAACATTCCAGGAGCAGCCATGCAGGCCCTGACACGACCTGTTTAATCCATGGGCTTGTATGTTTCAGACCATAATCAGATCTTTACTTTCTCCACACTTTGGCCTTTCAATCACTTCTGTAGACGTTTATCTCAGTTCCAGAACTTTTGTGGCTCATTTCTTTGAAAAATCCAGTCTGACCTTCTGATTCTCACTGCTGATGAGAGGTTCCATCTTGTGCTATGGCTTCTACATTTCTGCGCTCAAAGTCTTCTTTGAAAGGTGGATGTGAGACCTTGATGACTGTTATTATGGTCTTTGCTTTTTCAGGAATTTCCAAATTGTTGTTCTATGCACTATGTCCAATACATCCACAATGCCTCCAAATGATGTTCCTTCTTTTCTCAGCTTGTAAGGGAAAAATGCTATATATATACACTATACTATACCATAAATCTCCTTTTGAATTATTATTTGTTTAAAGACAATGGATCCCTGACTGCTCCTTTTATGACAAGCGTCTCAGGTCAGCCATTTCTCATGCTGATCCTCTACAGCAGCCACTGACCTGGACAGCAGATATACTCGAAGCGTACAAGGAACTGAAACGAGCGCTGTGCTCTGCCCCGGCACTGGGCCTTCCAACATGGGGGGATGAGACCAAGATGATCTCCAAGACTTTAGATACAGTGGCACAGGGCCTGCCTGCCTGTCTTCGGGCCATGGCAGCGTGTGCTTTGATGGTACAGGACGCGGATTTTGCACTCCCCACATCAGGTAAAACAAGTGCTCCTCAACCTCCAGACGCAACATATGACCGCCCAGAGGCACTCAGGTTACGAAATTATCCTTTGTTCTACTAATAATCTCGAAATTAAGCCCACCTCCTCCTTGAGCACCATGGGTCACGCGCTCTCACGTCTGCTTAATGCCCAAGATGACACATTGCATGAGACAGATCATGACTGTTGTTCCGAGCTTATTCACTCTACTAGCATCTGCTCTGATTTATCTTCGACTCCACTAGCAACAGGTGACGTCCTGTTCGTTGATGGTTCCTGTTCAAAACCGTTTGACGGAAAGTTTCTTTGGGTTATGCTGTATGCGCACCTCCGGATATTACTGTAGAGGCGTTTTCACTCCCCTTTTCTTCTGCTCAGGCGGCTGAGCTTTTCGCTCTCACTCGTGCCTGTGTGCTTTCTGAAGGGAAAGACGTTACAATTTATTCTGACTCTCGTTATGCTTTTGGTGTCAGTCCCGTGGGCTCTGTGCAGCTGATGGCAAGCCTCCTTCTCACTCTTCGCTGGTTCAGGATTTAATGAATGCCTTCATCTCCCCCGATGGCCGGCCATTGTTAAAACTAAGGCTCATTCGTCTGGCGACTCATTTGAAGTTCGGGGCTGATAGGGGGGCTAAGGCAGCGGCCAATAAACAGATTTTCTTTCCTGCTTCCGATTCTGAGTCGATTAATACATCTTTCCTCGCTAGCTCTCCTGATTTAGACCTTCTTTCGATTCAATCGTCGGCAACTCCGAATGACTCGTCATTCTGGCAGTCACAGCACGCGTACGTGGCATCTGATGGTCTATGGTATTCTGCTGACGGGCGGTTGTGTTTACCCTCTCATTGTTTGCCATTCCTGATTACACATCGCACACGAAGACGAGTTAAGGAAGAAATGAAAAAGATTTTTTGCAACGCTAATTTGAATAATACTGTTGATTCGCTACTTTCACGTTGTTTACTGTGCGCACGAAATAATGTTGTGCCAGGTATAGGGAAGCATGAACACCTTCCTCTTCCCTCAGTACCGTTTGCAGAATACCAAGTAGATTTTACTCACATGCCTTCTTGTGGACCTTTTAAGTATTTGTTGGTTTTGGTAGATAAATTCTCACGATGGGTTGAAGCTTTTCCATGTGTACAGGAAAATACAAAAGTAGTGACGCGGGTCTTGGCAAAGGAAATTATTCCACGATATGGGATCCCACAGGTCATTGATTCTGATAAGGGAACTCCCTTCACTTCACAGGTCACGCAGGCGCTGTGCAAATATTTGTCTTTAGATTGGCATTTTCACATCCCATACCACCCACAGTCTTGGGTATTGTAGAGCGTAAACAATCGTACTATTAAGGATAAGTTGAACAAAGCCATGCAAGACAGGAGCACAAAAAAATGGCCAGAGTTGCTCCCTGCTGTTTTGGCCGAGATTAGAATGACTCCCAGAAAAGATGTGCAATCATCTCCACAAGAGATAATATTCGGTCGCCCCTTTCCTACTCCATGGAGGAGGGGCAAAGCTGCTTTGGGCACCTCAGATCTGGATGTTCATATCGCTAAGTATTCCGCAGCCCTAATTGAAGTATCGGCAAAAAATCTAGAAAAGGTGGCTCAGGTAGCACCCCACATGTCCGCCCGACATCTACTCATCCTTTTAGGGCGGGGGACATCGTTTTGATTAGATCATTGAAACAAAAACCATTAGGACAAAGTAAATATGATGGACCTGCAGAGATAGTCATGATAACACGAACTGCCGTATTAACCGATTTGTTTCCACAGTGGATACACGCGTCCAGATTGAAGAAAGCGCCAGCGTAACGGCGCATGCGATGCTATATGCTTAATGAAGATATAATTGTATAATTAAATAACTCTGTCTTCTTTTAGTGTGTTTTATGTCTGCGTGCAGGGGAGGCGTAGATGACCACCACCTTCGCGAGCTGAACATCGTGCCACCTCAGCGTTGATCACCCTGAGGACACAAGGCCGTTTATTGAGCCCCAGCGGATCCTCTTCGCTTTCCACTCGGAGAAAACAGCCTCCTGCGTTCCTGCAACCAGATAAACTACCACGTTACTATTGATTCTTTTTATCATTGTGAGACCCACACTTTGAGGGAGTACAATAATGCCGGGCACAAGGGACCACAATAATGCCGTTAGACTGGTTCTGGGTGTGCGGTACGTCTGTTTATACGTTCTTACCTGAGCATTGGTCTGGCACCTGTGCTCCTAACCAATTTAGAGGTTTCCTTTTTCCTTCCTTTTTTCACACAAAACTCACACACAACATCGTACTTGCAGATCGACTGATGACTTTTTTTCTCCTCCTGAATATCGACTCCAGTCCAAGCTCAATACATTTTGGCAGGACATGTTTCCCCAGTATGGCGTGACTCAGTTATGGAATCAGATCGAAGTAAGACATTATAGGGTAGCCACTTTTGTTAACACCACGAATCCTGCCATAAAAGGCATAAAGGAGGAGCTCACTGCCCTCCGGCTGACCACTGTTCAAAACCGCATGGCTCTCGACATCCTCCTGGCCAAAGAAGGGGGAGTCTGCGCCATGCTGGGAGATAGTTGTTGTACCTTTGTCCCCGCAAACGACGACGAACATGGACAGATAACCACCGCTCTGGAAGAAATGCAGCGGGTAGCAGAGCAGCTGCGTGATGATGAAAAGGGACAAGTGGGTTGGGCTTTGTGGTGTACTCTTTTTGGCCAATGGGCCCCATATTTGTCTTTAGTGGTTCCAGTAATGTACGTGTTCTTGTTGATTTTCTTTTGTGGCCCATGTATCTTGAGATGTTTTCGGTCACTTATGTATCGGTTTATGCAAGGGTATATTCCTGTCCCTCCTGGTCCCCCTCCAGTACCATCTATGTATTTTACATCTAGAGTTTAGTTCTTTTGTATAAATTTGTCCATAAAGATTTAAGGATAAAAGAGGGGAATGTAAGGGGGAAAATGATATATATATACTATACTATACCATAAATCTCCTTTTGAATTATTATTTGTTTAAAGATGTCTTAAATTACGACACTGTCTCTTGTTTCATTTAATATCATTTTAATCACTTATTACTCATCTGTAAGGGAAAATTGTTGACATCCATGATCTCTTGGTTATTCGTGATATTTTCTGTTGGACGGGACACTCTGTCTCTGCCCTCATGTGAGAAGGATATTTGCTGTGTACGAGGACGAGGACGAAAACATAGTTTTTCTTCGGCCTTCTTAGTTTTTATTTTGGTAAACTGCATAGCAAATTGTCATAATATTTACTCATGTTTGTCCTTGATGAGTCTCCTATCCTGTGCTTTACCCACACAGGAGGGTGTGTAACTACTATATATGTGTGTGCTTATCGAATAAAATTCAGTCTGGTGAAAGAGCAATCATCCGTGTTCTGGCTGTTCTTTGACCCGTTCTCCTGAGCTCAGAGGTGTGTGGCAGACGGACTGGTTTGCAGAGAGAAACGAATAAAGAAAAACCCCAACACAGCTTAAAAATGGCTTGCTTTTCTCCCATAGACAGTTCACTGGTCTACATGTTGGTTTAACCTTTTTAACAACAAATGTGTTCTTAACAGGTGGCACGGTGGTGTAGTGGTTAGCACTGTCGCCTTGCACCTCCACAGTCCGGGTTCGATTCCCGGCCAGACTCGATTCCTCGATGTGTATGGAGTTTGCATGTTCTCCCCGTGCTTGTTGGGTTTCCTCCGGGTACTCCAGTTTCCTCCCACAGTACAAAGATCTGCAGATTAGTCTAACTGCTGTTTCCAAGTTGCCAGGAGTGTGTGTGCCCTGCGATGGATTGGCACCCTGTCCAGGAGCCCTAAGTCTGCTGGGATAGGCTTCAGGCCCCCTGCGACCCTGGATAAAGCGGTATAAATGATGAGTGGGTGGGTGGGTGTTCTTAACAGGTCAAATCAAGTGTAGACATTCAGAGCAACATTAATTGTTTAAACAGTCAATACAACTCAGAACATTTGGGCAACAAGAGACACCTATTGGTCACTTTTTTTTTCAATATATCTGATAACCTGAAAAATGAGTGGGTTCAAACAAACACTGCCATGTTCTATCGTAGTTTAACACAAATCAAACTCACCCATATGACTGGTGAAGAGCAGGCTGAGAACTAGAGTCTGGAACCAAATGTCGATATAAAAGTGAACAAAAGTCAAAAGTACAAGGAACCATGAACCATGACATAAATATCAGGAAATAAAAGATAGAATTCTGAAACACAAATGTGTTCAGTGTGTAGCAGAAACAAAAAAGTGGCCTTGCTGTTCAAATACCTTCAGAGCAGACAATGTGTCAGTGGTCAATCTAGCACATAAGGTCTCCTGTCTAGTTCCTGACGTCCTGATGATGCACTTACACATTTGTGGCTACTTAGATTTCACAGAGGGGAAAAAAGCCCGATAGAATAAGTTGCCACCCAAAATGTAACACTGAACTTGAGACTTTTATTAAAAACAATATTAAATAAAAAGCATTATTGTTTATTTAAAATGTGGAAAAACATTTTAAAACAATATTCTCTAAAGCTTTAAATGTCTAGGAGGTTTTGGTAAATTTAATCAAGACTAAACTATTGTAATCAAAATATTTTTGATCTGGTTTGGTGGGTGGAAAGTGTAACCACATCAAGCAAGGTTCTTATTGCAATTGCAAAGAGCAAAAGTTTATCTGTTAAAGAACAGATAACAGACGAATTAAATATTCCGCTCAAGCGTTTAGGAGACATCAGACCTTCTATAGCTTAACTGGAGTCCACCTGTGCCCAAATGAATTTATTTGACATAATTAGGAAAGCACACCACTGCCTGTACCATTAATGGTGTATGTCAGAATGAAAATAAATCCATGAGGTTGAGAGAATTTGTAGACCTGTGTCAAGATATCAAGCTGGGGATTCCTGAGGATACAAGAAACTTCCTGCAGTTTTGCAAGTGCCCAAAGCACAGTAGCCTCTGTCATCTTCAAAAGGAACAACCAACAGTCTTCCCAGATCACAAACCGAGCAATCGGGGATGAAGATTAAGAACCAATATCCCAAGGGTCACTATAAATGAGTTCCTGAGTCCCCTTGAGATGGGAGAGACATACAGAAGGACAATTGTGTTTGCACTGTTTGCACTCTCCTCTTTGCACCAAGTTCCAGGATCCACTTCACATACATCCCATTGTGTATATTGTTATATTTATATATTTATTATATTTAAGTGCAATTACCTTGTGTTTATTCTTATTATTATTATTATTATTATTATTATTATTATTATTATTATTATTCCATTTCTTATTGCTGATAAAAACTAATTTTGTTGTGTCACTACAATGACAATAAAGTCTGTTTATGTCTTTAACTCTTTAAAGCATCTTTGGAGAGAATGGCTGTACACCGACACTACCCATCCAACCTGTTTGAGTTTCAATGGTTCTGACAAGAAAAATGGAAGAAACTTTCAAAAGAAAGGTATAACAAGCCGGCAGCATCATTCACAAACTCTCACAAAGCTGTCATTGCTACCAAATAAGCTTTAACCACGTACTAAGTGATGGATCCAAAAACTTTCTGTCAGCACTGTATATTCCTCAAATTCAATTACCAGAGCCAGAGCTCAACAAACAGAATAGACTTAAACTGTCATTAGAGGTAAAAAACAGTAAATGTTACAATCCGAAAGCACTATTTCTCGTATTAATTATGAGCATATTCATTGTAAAGGTACAGTGGAACCTTGGATTGTGAGTAACATGGTTTGCGAGTGTTCCGCAAGGTGAGCAAAGATTTTTAATTAATTTTGACTTGAAAAACAAAGTCTTGGTTTACGAGTACCGAGTATCATGCATCATGCATGCGTTTCTTGTTTTGACATCGAGCGTCACATGATCAAAACTGAGCCAATGGTTTTTCTCTCTCTTGCGCTGTGGAATTGTGGGTAATTGTCTCCCCTGCTGGGTCTTAGTGCTCGTCTCTTACTGGTATAATCAACATCCGTGCGCATGTGTACTGTTTACTATAACACTGTGACCACGCATGTGCACGTAAAACATATTTTATTTTGTGTTTGTGTGTGTACAGTTTGTCTACATTATCACACGTCATTATCGTCTAATGTGCATGTACTGTTTATTATAACACACATGTGTGGCGCGTGTAAAGCAAAATAAAGTCTCATTAGAGAGGCTAAAGATCCATTTTCTCTCTCTCTCTGTCTCAGCCGACACTGCATTTGTGTGTGTGCATGCGCGTCATTGGACACCGTGCCCCTTCACACACACCCCTCCTCCTGTCGCTGGGTGTTGGTTAATTTGTTTTATTACGCCACTATTATTATGCCACTTTCGACATAACTCAAACTCTTTCATCAGGGCAGCCTGTGTGAAAATCACCTTTAGAGTATCCAATACAAAGCTAGTCATCTCTACATACTGAGATGTAGTTCGCCAGCCGTAAATGGCATTGACTTTCCAGGACCAATATTAAAATGATGTTCTAAATCAACCTAATTGAGTAATTCACCACCATTAAGTAATTGATTCACATCTGTTAGCATAAGTCACTTCTTCCTCAGTAGGAATGTCCATGGGATGGATGTAGATAAATGCACTCAAATATTACAAACCAGTGACATTAACAGAATCATAGTAATCATCTGTCTGCATAAAGAATTTAGGACAAAAATGTTGGGGTGGTGATGGCTGAGTGTGTTAAGGCTCTAAACTGTGTTGAGTGTTTTCACACAGTTCTGCCCACTGCGAGACCCGCGTCATTACACTACCCCTCCTTTATGGACGGCTCACAACTCTCCAAGGGTCCAACTCATACAAGGGTCCAGTGTATGCTGGGCGTGGAGCGCTTGATCGCTCAGGCACTTTGCACTGAGTAGTCCACCGCTTGGCCTCCATGGGGGCATCACTATGCCGTGCGATGGGTGGGTATATAGAGGAGGGAGTAGGAACTGAGGTGTTAACTGGTCCTTATCGGGCCTTGGACATGGGTGGGCAGTGTGCCTATGGGCCTCAACCTTGTAGACCTGAGGGGCAGTAGTAAGGATTACTGGAGCAGGAGGCACTGGGGCTGGGCGTTGGGTGCCCTTAAGGCAGCTTAGGGCGCACCAACACCCCGAGTTTAAGACAGAACTGGTCGGCCAGTCGGGTTACCAGAATCGAGGTTCGCTCGTAGTGACGTCCGAGCTGTAGAGTGCTTGGGGATGAACTGGAATGCCCAGTGTCTTTGCTAGCCTCCTGGCAATATAATTTCCCGTGGCCCCCGAATCATTGAGCGCCTCCATTCGGGCTCTCCGGATTCTGGCCCCTGAGAACGTAGCTGATTGGAAGAGCCCTTAAAGAATAAGTCTTGACTTTTGTGTCAAAACTCCTCGGGGTGACCCCGTCTGTGGCTCTCAGCGTTGCAGCAAGCTCTACCTCGGGCTCTAACTCAGAGGCAGGATGTGAAACGTCCGGTGCGTGACATAACTTCTTGTTTTTGTATCATTGCCGCGAAAGTTTCGCATTGGTATCAGCGTTTAAATTATATAGTTTTTTGTTCATACAATAATAACAATAGCAACAATTTTTTTTTACATTTTACTGGGCTTCGCCTTTTTTTTTCTTCGTTTTTTGTGCTTTTTGGAGAACCTGCAAGTTTCTTCGTCTAAACGGAATCCAGTTCCAAATGACTAAACTCCGACTCAGGTACGCTATAATGGATACTATTCAGCTTTTGCAGTGTGTGGAGTACAGGATGTTTAGACATTCTCTCTCCGTCGTTAGCGGTAACTTCATTTGTGATAGGTGTGTGTTAATTAGCACTCTGACGGAGAAGATATCAGCATTAGAGGACTCTAGAGAGGGTTAGAGAGCGCGAGATTAGCGTTATTTCCGTAGCGGAAAATCCGGGTGCCGCAGGCGGAGATAGCCAGCCCACGACTCCGGCAGTAGAGCCTCACAGCGGGGCGAGTGGGTGACGACTCGGCGTCATACTCGTTCAGCCAAAGCTAACGCTAAGGCTAGCCCACCGGAGCACACCTCTTCTGCGCTT
>JAAGKR010011525.1:0-19159 GCA_011419295.1 Clarias macrocephalus
CTGAAACTTGATTGGCAGCACATTCAGGGTGTACCCAAGTCTCCTGGTATAGGCTCCAGGCCCACCATGACCCTGTTTACAGCATAAACCGGTATAGTAGATGTTGAGTGAGTGATAATGTCCTAAACCTGCTCAGCCTAGTTATTATAACACTTCCTCCAGAGGCTTGTGCAGTGGACAGTAGGCATGATGGGTGCATCGCTTTATGCGCTTCCCTTCTTACCCTGACACGCCCATCGCTCTGGAATAGGAGCGATGGATTTATCAGATCACGTGACCTTTTTCCATCGCTCAAAAGTCCAATCTTTTTTTTTTTTTTTTTTTCTGGAGAGTCTCACTAACAAGTGCTTTTCTTATAGTCACACATCTGTTTAGTTCCAATCCTGTGAGTTCTCTTCACATTGTGTGTGTGTGTGTGTGTGTGTGTGTGTGTGTGTGTGTGTGTGTGTGTGTGTGTATGCGAGTGAAAATGCACATAGTTTCACTATGAAACATCGCTCTTGTTTTTACAGTATAAAATGTTGTATTTTATACCATGCAATGTTGTATTTTCTGTTGTGACGATGGTTCAACACTATACTTTCAGGTTTTAATAATATTGTGGACAGATGGCAACCCAATTCCCAAAAACCCCCCGAAATAGGATTTTTGATCACAATTAAAAAGCCGAGCATCACCATTTGCACATGGCTTAACCTGTGGTCTGTTTCTGTTTTTGAATATTCTCATTGTTCTCACAAGTTTCAAAGTGACGTTTACAAACTATATTTACACGACCTCAGTATTTTAATCATATAAACCCTTTTTAAATATCAAATATTTATTTATTTTTGTTTGTTTGTTTGTTTGTTTTCTGATGCAGCCAAATAATGTGACCCTTCCGATGGCCCATGAAAGTTCCATAGTATTAACTATCACTGGAAATTAACAGAAATTTGGAATCAAACATGTAATCAGCTGGCTGTGGTATGAGATGAATATTAACATGAATAAAACATTCCGGTACCTGCATGGTATGCATGCATAAAATTTGACACCCCTCCATCGCTGCTCATTTTCCTGTAATATTATTGGATTTAAATATTTTAGACAACTCCATAGAAGTCCGTAATAACACCTAGTGCATATGCTACTTATGACTGTATTCAACTCAAAAATATTTTTCCCCTAACCTCAACAACACATCTGGCTAACCGTGGCCCAGATGTGGCTTCATAATACACTGAGATCAGTTGGAATCTCCAGGGTACAGGGCCAGTCCAGAGAAGCCTTACTGCGTGTTCAGACGCTGAAGATGGCAGGTTGTTAGGACACACACACACACACACACACACACACACACACACACACACACACACACACACACACACCCAGTACAGGTAAAATTGTCAAAAAAAATAATTGGCATGGATTGCCAGACACCATTATCAAGACGCTGTAATTGACATACAGTAAGAGACAACACACCCGGCTGATTCAATACACACCGTCTACACGGAAGGCACATGCAGGACTATTCTAACGAGCTTGACTGGAAACCCTGAGGCGAAAACTAGTAGCTGAAGTGTAGAAATCTGCATATCAGGAATAAAATATTGACAATGGTTGGTGCTATTTTTTTTTTTTTTTTAAGAAAAATAAGTACGTAACGCTGTCATGTTCGACCACCATACCGGATTCTGATTAAAGTTCCTATATTAAAATAAAAATAAATAAATAAATATTTAAAAAAAACAACAACAAATAACAGTGTGCGTGGTTGCATTTTCTTTTCTCCAGAGCGTAATGTGTTTGGTTTTATTTATTTATTTATTTATTTCCCTGCAGTATTTCCAGTTTAAGAGCTTGTAGCTAAGGAAGTATTTCTGTGTATACTCCAGTTACCATGTTCCGCTAGCTGTCAGAAATGTTTCCAATCCCGCTGAAAACTCTCTCAGGAGCAGCGCGAGGTGGCGGGAAGAGAAATCATCTCACCGCTGGTGCTAGACGGCGTAGCCTGCTTTCATTCTCTTTCCACAGCTCGAGCGCCTGAGCTCGCCTCCTGTCAAAGATGGCTTCCTGGAGATCGCCTCGCGGCTCGTCATAAATATTCCAGCTTTCTTCTTCACAACTAGTTTTCCTGGTGAGTATGGCTTTCGAGCATGTCGGCAAACAACAAGACAAGACCCGACCAAAGTTACGGTTCCGCGGGTGACCTTACGGGGTCAGATTTTACACTTTAAACAATGGGGTAAGGAATAAAATAGCATGAAACACCATATCAAACCCATTAATACTCAAGTGGCTCAGATCTCTATTGGTAACATTTTTTTTTTTTTTTAAGTGCTCATATGGAACGTGTGTGTTAATAGGGAGGCTTCAGATATCAAACCATGAAACTCCCGTATACACCACTGATTTTTGGAAGTATCTACAAGTACCACTGAGCGTATTCATCAAATTTCACCAATTCGGATGTATCTTGCTGAGGTATCCTTCCATGGTACAGCCATTTGGTGCCATGGGAAATAATCCACACAAGGATTTTGTCAGAAAACATTCGCACCTCTAGATCCATTTGCATTTTACACCTTTGCACAACTCTGCTCCACCCGATTGGTTTTTTATCTCAACATTGATAGGTTGTTAAAAAAAAAAAAAAAAAACACTTCCAAAAACCTGACATCCATTGGGACATTACCGGGTCACTTTCCTCTTGATATTATTTGATTGGTCACTTTTTTATTTAACCCAACCCAAGCCCTCATAGCTTAGTGACTTGATTGGTTATTGGGCAGGTATGTATGTACTGTAGATTGACCCTATCCACCCCCCCACCCCCTGCACTATACATCCCCACATCCTTTAAAAATTATCATAGTATTGACTTAGAGTTTTTTATTATTATTATTATTATTAAACTAAACACTAATTGATATACAAAGCACAAAAAAATTAATATGGAAAAAATGAACAAATGTCCAATTATGAAGGCGAAATTAAATGAAAAGCAATACTAAAACAAACATGCACCAGTTCTTGTTAGAGTTCCAAAATTAATGTCCTTCTGGCTCAGTGCCATTAGATCTTACAAGTATTTCCTCTGTCTCATGTAACATGTTGGATAAAAAAAAATATAAAAAAAAAAAAAACAGATGAATAATAGAAACAATTCAAATTATTAGAGGGACAAAAATAAAGGGACATGAAAATAATTACACTCATCTGCAAAAGTCATCGTTAATTCCTTCAGCAGGTATCTCATCACTGCCTGATTATGAGGTGAACTTAATCTGTGTGGATGAGATTAGAGTCATTAATTACATTTAAAATGATTACCTAAAATCCCATTCTTACCCAGTTTGTGGATCGTATTCATGTTGTTTTTTTTTTCTCAATTATGGAGGCGCCTGACAGCCTTTAATACGTACATTTTTAAATAACATCGTATAATTCGTACATGAAAAACTGTTAAATAAGCTGCACACCTACACCAGTGCAAGTACAATTTACTACTATATCGTCAGCTAACATGAAGGTCAACGTACCGCAAGGCCCACGTTATGTTCGCTCTTTACTCTTTTATGCACGTGGCTCGACTCTTCCTGCGGTCTTCGCTCAGTAAACTTGCGCTCAACCGCATCAAGACGCTGCACAGCCTCTTTGAGAAGAGCAGCGTGTACAGCTTGCTTCTCCTTCAAACCCTCAAGCTGAAGAGACGAAGGCACACCATGGCTAATCGCCCCATCCGGCTATGATAGGAAGGACAGCACCTCCTCCCGCTAGTCACTACAGGCATCACCTCTCACTGCTAGCTGTGAGGATTCCTAGAAACGTTCACCGATTCCCGTACTGTATAAGTACATCCACATACATGAAGTATCTGATCGTTTCACAAAATTTCCTTTTGCATGCTACCTTTCCAAGCCTCATACATGTGGCCAACATAAAGTTTAGCAGGGATTTCCCATACCCATATTTGTCCGGATACAGCTCTTTCCATGCGGGTTAGGGTTAGGGTTAGGGTTAGATCTGATCATGGAGATCTGTGTATCTGTGCTTAATTTTTTATTTTTTTTGCTCAGTCATGTTTAAGTAGTCGGTTAAAATCAACCATAATTCAATTCATCACGTTGCCTATTTTGTGCCTAGAAAAAGGACGTTATACTCTATACTGCACAATCCTGAGCCCTACAGTATACACTGTATGTTTATTTAAAAAAAAAAACTGCAAAACAAATAATGGCTAAAATGCCCTGAGTTTTAAGGACTACTTAGGGTGAATGCTTAAATTTCAGATCCAGCTGTGTATCCAAAGTTGCAAACTTTTGTTTCTTCTGTAAGAAACTTCTGCTCGAGTTGGGTGAGAAATGGGTAAAACCCGATGCTGTACTGTATTTTCATCCTCAAAGATGAAATCGCACCTGACTTGTAACGATGTTGTCTCGCAAAGGATTTCTTCTGAAAAAAAAAAAAAAAAAAGTAACAAATGTGAATCTATCTACATAGCACATTCAGCATTATTTTATTCCACTTTATTTGATTTGACCTTGACCAGAATAAAACATTAAACTGAATTCGTTTCTTAACTGCTTAAATAATTTAATGTTTTTTTTTCTTTCCTTTTCCTTCGGTAAGATGGTGGAACCTTTAAAATGTATGAAGGTTTGGAAAGGAGATAGCTCTCACATCTGGTCAGAATTTATAACACTCTATAGTGCTACTGTATAATGATTCTTATTTAGGATACATCAGATACCGAATAATGCTTAATTCTAAACAAAGTGAAATTATAATTTAAAAAATGACATGACTTCCTCTTCAAATGTTGTCCGTTGTTAAGTTACATTAGAAGCCCTTGATCTTTATCATGGTCGGGGTTGCGGTGCGGTTTTGGAAGAAACTGAGAAACACCCGTAAACATGTTTTGAGTCTCTCAAGGCTTCTTCAGTGAGATTTTCCTTGCCACTTTCACCTCTGATGTTTATTAGGAATCTGGATATAAAGTCACATCTGTAAACCTGATAATGTCAGCAGTTAAATGCAGCTTGGCCAGCTCATTTCAATTAGCTTTTTAATGCGTCAAGAACAAAGGATGCAACATTAAGTTTCATTCAATCAAGTTTTGCTTGTAAAGCACCATGAAGAAGTTTATATGAACTTTATGTGACACTCTGTATGTGTGTCCTTGTGCGTGTGCGTGTGTGTGTGTGTGTGTGTGTGTGTGTGTGTGTGTGTGTGTGTGTGTGTGTGTGTGTGTGTCAGCTCTGTTCCACGTTGCTGAGCTCAGCTTATTGAGAACTTCCCTCAGTGCTTTGCATATTATTAAAAAAGACTATGTTTGAAAGTGTGGTGTCAAGGTTGATCTCCGCTTACACCCACGGATATCTTTCTTTTTTTTTTTTTTTTTTTTTTTAAATATATGTCGATCCTAATAATGACCTCTATAAGAGCTGTGTGTTGAAAATCCATCATGGTGATGAAGAAGCTTAATAAGACATGAGGCAACACTGATGAAAAATCCATTTCCTTTCTTGCACCAGGCAGAACGTAGGCTTGGCGAGTGAACCTGTTTAATAGCGTCTGTTCTTTCTACAACTATCCCACATGAATAAAAAGCCTTTTCTTGATCATATACCAGCGAGGTAACGATTTCTATAAATAAATAAATAAATAAATAAATAAATAAATACCAAATAATAAATGACTTATCAAATCATACCAGACAACATACATATACATTGTGCACGCCTCCTGGCAGAACTAAACTAATATTTATGCAAGTATTGCTATGAAACAAAAGCAGAATGAGATGTTCTGTCTGGGTGAGAGGCGGATACAGCCTTCATGGTCTTTTACTGTGGTTCTAACTGATTGTGAACCGTCGACTTCATGGAAGAAATGTGGCCAGAAAAACAATCATGAATGCATGTGATTGGAGATCACTTAAACTCCAATCACATGCCACTGGTTAGTGAGATGCATTAGAAAAAAATGCTCAGGAGCATAAAGACTGGACTTTGAAGTGATGGAGAAAGGTCGTGTGACTTGACGAGTCCAGATTGATCCTATTCCAGAGTGATGGGCGTGTCAGGGTAAGAAGGGAAGCGCATGAAGCGATGCACCCACTATACATAGTGGTTCAAGCCTCTGGAGGCAGTGTTATGATCTGGGGTTGCTTCAGTCGCTCAGGTCTAGACTCAGCAACGTTATGTGGCAATAAAATAAAGTCAAGAAAACTATAGATTTAGCCTGCAAAAAAATAAAAAATCAAAACAACACAGGCAGGAAAAACAGCATAAACACGCATCTCAGCCGCGGTGCTGCACTACGTCATTACTGTCTCTCTGTGACTTGCTGTTCTTTCATCCGAGGCCCTGATGAATCCCTGTGCTTTACGGCGTTGTAAGGAATCTCGTACATTACGGCGTGATGAAGCTCCCTGCAAATAACCTCTACATGAATAAATACATATGTTAAGCCTAGTGCAAATAATGTCTTCCACTGTTTTCTCGCCTACAAGCATCCGTCCCAGAGCTGTCACGGCTTCCTGCGTCTCAGGAGAAGTGCAACATACCAGCAGTGTGAGAATAATAAGTAGCTAGCATGGCACTTTGACTGAGCTAGCATGCTAGCAAGAGAGGCTTAGCATCATCAAGGGTGAATTCTGGCTTCCTGAGCTGCAATTTAAGGCTTACCGTGGACAGATGTGTGCATGATGGGAAGATCACACACAGTCTAGGAGATCTCCTGTGCTGAGGATAATGAGGCAAGGAGAGGGAAATTAGCCGAGAAAAGCTTGTATTAAACACATCCTTAACCAGAGGGTGGGCTTTTGTGTCGAGCTTGTGAGCTTGTGAAGCCCACCGCTTCGGCTCTGTTGCTCATCAGATTAGGCTTTTTGTTTCTCTAGGCAGCTTCTTTTCAAGAATAAAGGTATCTTTTCTTTGCCTATTGTGGCCTTTTTTCTTTCCGAGTGTTTAGTAGTGCTTACACGTTTGCTACAGGCAGCTCACAGAACACACACACACACACACACACACACACACACACACACATACACACACCGTTTTCTCAGCTCTCTGTGTGTGGAGTGTCTCTGAATCATTTTGCTTGGCTAGGCTGTGAGAGAGACCAACAGTGTGAGGTGAATAATAAGCAGAGGGAGTTCTATCAACACACACACACACACACACACACACACACACACACACACACACACACACACACAGAACTTTACCCATGCAAGATAACAACATATGGTGTTACATTATGCCTTATCAATTCTTGTGAATAAATAAACAAGACCTTGATAACTTTTGCATTTCTGATAACTTTGTCCTGACCTCACAGGAAAACACAAACATAAGGGAACAGCAAAAGGGGACAAAAAAGGGAATTTGTAAGGACTTATAGGTTTACTGGGTGGAAAATTGAATGCTCTTGTCAAAGTGTGTAATAACGTGACATCAATGGGAATAGAAACAGCGATTGGATGACAACATTTATCAAGGGGAGAGAACCTAAAGCGAAGCTGTGCATTGAGCTCTGGCTAGCTCCTGTGCCATCACTTCAAACGGCAGATAAATACATTTATTTACAGCGTCAATCACTGTGCAAACTGCAGGACTCGCAGAAATACACACCAGCACAAATACCTGGCGCCTACAAAATGTCCAAATGATTGGCTTTAACTGCATACACACACACACACACTGTATATATCACAAAAAAAGCCACTATAACTAATATTGACAGACACAATATAGAGAAACGTGTGTTTTCAAAGAGCATCTTCATTACTGCGGGCCTTCGAGGTACATTGTGTATTAAACATAATCAATAAGAAAAGAACATTGCCAATACTGGTATCATTTATTTGTGACAGTAAAAAAACAAAAAACAAGATCTAAAAACTTAGCACAAGAGAGTAAATATACTTGCTGTTAAGCCCTATTTTTGCTCATTCACCCGGCAAAGCGGTTACTGTATTTGTCCACCTACTTTTCTATGGACTACGCAATTTACCGGAGGATTCCAGTAGGGGGCACACCAGAGAATCTAAAAAAATAATAAAAAAAAAAAAAACGGTGACACTAGCTTAATTTCCATGTTAACATTTAAGACAGTACTTATCTAACTGTTCGGACGTGACTTTGTGTTACTGTGAAGTAAAAAAAAAAAAAAAAGTGCCTGCTGACTTCACTGCCCCTACTGGTTAAATGCATATTGCATCTTGTGGGTGTGCACAGTATGGGCACATCGTGTTAATTTCTGAGGACGTAGACAAGCTACCATACAAATGAAGGTTACCCGAGGTGAGGACTCGTAGTTAAAAGCAATTACTACATATTTACACCAAAAAGTTTAAATGTGAATATTGTTATATATTTAATTTTAAAAAGAATTGGTTAAAACATTTATAGTTAACTAGTTACATATTTATGTTTACAGTTCACAATTTACATACGCACAAAAATAAATCATTGCAACAGCAGCTGTAAAAGAGTTGAGAATGATCTGTTGAATTTGCCTCTGGTTTACCTTCGCATTTACCTTACTCTAAATCCTCTTAATCCCTGATTGGATGATACAGTGGCAGGTGACTGCGAACTGAGCATGAACCTATGATGATGGAACTACAGCATCATAATGCAATACAAATCACTGGATAAAATATTTTAGGGATAAAACCCAAGGAAAGGAGTTCATTGTCAGACAAACACTATAGCAAATGCTAACTAAGGGAAAATAACAGCACTCCCAGTATGTTGTTTTTGTTGATGAGCAGATTGACCATGAGGCATTCTGAGAGCTACACAAAACCCAGTGCTCTCCAAGCAGCAACCCTTGTCCACTCAAGGTAAATAAACTATCTAGGAACTGCATTTAATTTAAAATCCACTCACTAATATTATACAAAAAACAAGACTAGCGGAGTAAAAACATGAACATGCTCAAATGTAGGTGTTTCTTAAACCAGGAAGCATAAAATGAGCTAAATAAAATGTTTAATGAGGCAACAGATTAATTAATACCAACTAATTATATTAACAAATACTATATACTTCTTACGCTATATGATGCATCTCTACTTTTCTCCATATTGGTCTTTGAATACAATTGTACACCTAGATATGGTTCTTTGTAACTAGATCTTTTTGAGGAAGATCTCAAATGTTCTATGTAGAACCCTATCAACAGTGTTTGCTTGACTAAAATATGATGTATTTTGCATAAATTAATGCAGGGCAATCATATTCAAAGATTATATTACTGTTTAATTTTTCAAGAATTCTATGACACTACTGTATATGCTGAAAAACGTTCTTCATGGGGTGCTTGAGAGGTCATATTATCCTAATTTGTTCCTATTCGGCATTCTATATGATAGGGGAATCTACTTTCATAGATTACTCCATATAAGGTTTTTTTTTTTATGCCATAAAAATAAAACTTGTTTAGGAAAAGTCTCTAAGAACTATTCAAATAACCTTTAATGAGACAAATCATTCTTTAAAGGTAGCTGTTTAAGGGTTCTACGTAAAATAAAATGCTCCTGAAAGGAAAGGTTCCTCAAGGGTTCTTTAACTGTTTAAAATTCCATGTCCATAAAGAATAAATGGTTCTTTAGTCTATCTTCAGCTAGTTGATCATTTTTGATTTTCCCACAGGGCTACTTGCACATATTAGGCGATGTCGAATTTGGACAGAAACGCATGGTTTCTTACTGAATTGCGTCTCTCTGACTGTCAGAGATAAAGAGAAATTTTAATTGGAAGCCATTAAAAGGAAATAGGAAAAAATGCAGCGGCTTAAGGAATGAATCAAAATCTATACGCACACAGATGATGGCTTTTATCGTCTGCACTGGCATTTACTCTTCAAGAAATGTCTGCCGTGTCTATTTGATAGAAAACGTCTTTATCGCTATTACAGGAGTGAAGAACAGGTGGTATCAGTGGAGGAGCTTCAGCGCTTCATCATAAGCATAGAGGGGGGGGGAGGGGGGGGGCTTTGAAATCTCTGCATCTGAACTTCAGTGCATTCTGTTTCAACTGAAAATATGGAACAGTTACTTTATTAATCATTGCCAATTACAATGATCATTCAAATGTCTATTAATATAAAATGTAGAGCCACATAGGATATAACGTGAACTATATTGCCTGGACAATAAATAAAATTTGAAAATTCAGTCACCTTTTCAAAACTGTTGAATTATTGTCCTACATTAAGAAAAAAAAAAAAAACAGCTAAGGAGATTGAAATTACTGGAATTGGGTTAAAAACACAACTGTCCAATACATTATTAAAACCTGGATGGTTAGGGCTGAACTTTCAACTTCAATCAGTTATGACTTAAACACTTGTTAAGATTACATAGTTATACAAATGGTAAATAAAACTCATTGCTTTGGTTAATAGGGAAAGTAAGAGCATTTCCACATAAAAGAATTCAGAGGATTGCGACTATACAGCTGTGTGTACATAATACAATCTCCAAGCCTACAAGTGGTACAAGCCTTTGGAGGCAGTGTTATGATCTGGGGTTGCTTCAGTTGGTCAGGTCTCGGCTCATGAATGTTGCAATAAAATGAAATCAGCTGACGACCTTATGTACTCAATGAACACGTTATCACATCTATGGAGTTTTTCATCCCTAATGGCACAGCTATATTCTCACTCACTCACTCACTCACTCACTCACTCACTATACCGCTTAATCCTGTATTCAGGGTCACGGGGGGCCCTGGAGCCTATCCCAGGAGACTTAGGGCACAAGGTATGGTACACTATGCCAACCCATCACAGGGCACACATACATACACACACCCTACATACACACATAACCTAACCTACATGTCTTTGGACTGTGGGAGAAACCCACCAAGCACGGGGAGACTCCACTCCATGGGCAAACTCCACGCACACAGAGACGGGAATCGAATCCGGACCCTGGAGGTGCAAAGTGCTAACCACCACAGCTATGTTCCTGAACTCAAATTGTCAAAGTATGATCCTGGGAGCTTGTGGAATCTTTTTCACACATGATCACACTTACCACAATGTCACTGAATTCTTGATTCTGATTGGCCAGTTAATAGTTGCAAGGCAAATCACAACAACTTCTTGAGGAGTGTGCATACGGAACACTAAATGAAGCAGTTTTTTTTTTTTACCTAACTGCCAAATTCATGATAGTTTAGTGGTTAGCACTGTTGTCTTGAACCTCTAGGTCATGGATTCGATTCCTGCGCTTGGGCTGTGTGCATGGATTTTGCATGTTCTCCCCATTCTTGGTGGGTTTCCTCCCACAGTCGAAAGACATGCAGATTAGGCTAATTGGCGTTCCCAAATTTCCTACTGTGTGTGAATGATGACTGGAGGTCCTACCAGGGTCATAAAAAATTTGAATGAATACAATGGTCACCATTGGCCTCCACGGTCTCTGGTTGGATTACAGAGGTTCCTAGATTGATGGTTGGATCTGCCAAATTACTGCTGTGCAAAGGAGTAAAAGATTTTAGGACTGGAAGATATGAAACTTCTCAAGAAACTTTGTGTACAACTCTGGAATTTTTTTTTTTTCTCAGAAGCACACAATATAAATTCATATTGCAGTCTATGTTAATAATAAATGTAGGAGTTGTAAAACTTGCAACAGGTTTCACCTCAAAGGGCTTCAGAAGACTATCAAGGTCTACTCTTAAAATCATACGATCTTATTTTTATTTGCTAAAAAAACATTTACCTTATAGATTTTATACTGTGTGTTAAAAGTTACATTTCATGTCTGTGATTTAAAAAAAAATAAGGCTTTATTTTAAAGCAAATCTAGACTCTCTCAATAATTGTTAAATTATATGATATATACAATTATAATTTGGTCTGAACAGAATTGAAAATTCTATACAACAATACAATTTTACAGTGTACAAAAAAAAAATGCAGACAATTAATCGACACGTTCCCGCCAGACTGGAGGATTTAACAGTGTTGTGATTATAGAAGCTTGAACATTACATCACTTTATATTTCCATGAAGGTTTAAACATGTTAAGTGATAATAAAGTGTTTTGATAAGCATGCCGATCTGAAGTGCTGATGTCACAAGGCAAGAATCCGACACGGATGAAGAATCGTCAGGGGTTAAAGGAGAAACCAGAGAGAACATGTAAGGGTAAAGCTGGGATGACAGGAACGCTCAGGGTCACGACTCCTTGCCTGGAATAGTGACTTTAAAATGTACTGTTGCTGATGCTGAAAGCTGTCTATGTGTGTGTGAGTGTGTGTATGAGTGTGTAGTGCTTCGGGCTTGTGTTCAAATAAAAGCATTAGTGCTATTTCAGTGGTCACTTTGTCCATCTAGTGCTCTCATGCTCACTCATTCACTTACATCCTTCACCAAGATAAAAACAAAGCTACGCTACAAAGGGAGACAGATTACCCTCCATCCAATCTATTACTCTCTCACTCTCGGTCTCGATGTATATTGCTCTCTCTCTCTCTCTCTCTCTCTCTCTCTCTCTCGCTCCCAACCTCCAGTACACTCTCTTCCCCCCGTGGCTGTCGATTTTACCCCCCGCTCTCTCTCTCTTTCTCTCTCTTTCCTTCTGGCTCAAGGGGGATCAATGTAATTCACTTACCTCTGAACTGCTGTTTTCTAACATCAAAAAGACTCTTTAAGGCTTTTTTTTCCCTGTGTGTGTGATCAGATGTCATGTATAAATTTAACTTAAATGGAAATTTTTTTCACTTTTGACAAATGGTAAAGAAGACACAATATGTGGTTAAAGGTGTAAGAACATGCTGTTCTGTGACTCAGGCTAATAATTTACCTAGCGGACCTAAATAATGCAGTGAAGAAGAGGAATTGCACCAAAAACAAGACAAATCCATCAAGAATATCAATGTTTACCTCAGAAATGTTGGTAAATTACACACTATTTGGTTAAAGTTGTAAGAGAATCGTGCCTATTGCTGTAGATGTGACTGAGGCTAATAATTTACATAGCTAGCAGCTGATATAAAGCAGTGCAGAGGTAGAATTGCAGCAAAAACCAGAGACATCCATTAAGAATATCAACATTCACCTCAGATATGTTGGAAAATTAAACAATATGTGGTTAATGTTGTAAAAGCATTGCTCCTATTGCTTTGTTATGTGACTGAGGCTAATAATTTACGTATCTACCAGCTTTTATCAGCTGAGTTAGCATGTTCTCCCCATGCTTGGTGTATTTCATCCGGGTTCTCCAGTTTCCTCCTACAGTCCAAAAAACATGCAAGTTGGGCTAATTGGCGTTCCCTGATTGGCTGTAGTGTTTGAATGTGAGTGTGAACGTGCATGTGAGTGTTGACTAGAGGTCCTACAACAATCTTACAAAATGGGAATAAATACAATGGTCACCACTGGTTGAATTATAGAGGTTCCTACAGTAGATGGATGGATGGATGGAGCAATTAATACTGCTTAAGTTACAATCTATGTTTACCTCAGATATGTTGGAAAATTAAACAATATGTGGTTGAAATTGAAAGAGGATTGCTCCTACTGCTGTTGCTGTGACTAAAGCTAATTATTTAACTAGCTGTCAGCTGTTATAAAGCAGTAGAGAGGGAGAATTACAGTAAAACCAGACAAATCCAGCAAAAATGTCAACATGTACCTTTAAACAATATGTGGTTAATGTTGTAAGAGCATTGTGCCTACTGGTATTGCTGTAACTGAGGTTAATAATTTCCCCAGCTAGTATGTATTATAAAGCAGTGGAGAGGTAGGATTACAGCAAAAACCAGACAAATCTATCAAAAATATCAACATTTACCTCATATATGTTGGTAAATTATTCAATATATGGTTAAAGTTGTAAGAGCATTGCTGTTGCTGTGACTGAGGCTAATTATTTACCTAGCTAGCAGCTGTTATAAAGCAGTGGACTGGTAGCATTGCAGTGAAAACCAGACAAATCTAACAAAAATATTAACATTTATAATTAGATATATTGGTAAATTACAAAGAAAATGGTCACTTTAAATTATATTACACCAGAATTTTTACTAGCATGATATCGGTGTGTTCTGCCATTGTACTGTATGTCAATCTATATTGCATAATCCTGACTCATATAGAGTATATTTATTAAAACATAATGCAATGAATGGCTAAAATGCTTTGGGGTTAAAGAGCTAGGGTTCTCTGACAAACAGTGCCATCTACGCTAAAGACTGTTTAGTACTTTTTTATATACATCCATTCACTCTTCACATACAGGTAGATGGAGGGGAGGGTTAGTAGCTTGGATCTCGAAAATGTATATATGTAGATATGTAGGTTGGTAACAACTAAAGTCAATTACAAAATAGCTTTGTAACAGATAACGGTTTTATTTCGAAATCTAGCTTGTACATTACTTTACAGTACACCAAGGTGTACCTAGTTGATCAACATGGCTAACATTTTACAAAAGTCAAGCTTGTAATGAGACAACTCAATTCAGTCTCATGAGACAAGAAAAAGCTCATTCTGCCCAACAAAATTTAGCTATGGGTAATCTTGTACATAGTTAGACAAACACGTTCCTCTTTATGCTAGCAATTAGCACAGGGCTGCATGAGGAGATTAGCATACTGCTAGCATTCCCTGCTAGATGATAACATGTGGGTGTTCAAAAAGTGAAATAGTGCCCTAGGTCTTTTTCTCTGACCATGCAAAAGAAAAAGATGGAGAAAGACAGCTATTGATTTTCACCTCCTGTGTACGTACTGTTATAGACAGTGGACATGCTACACAGGAGTATGGTTACTCACAGATACACTCATACATACAAATACTTATTTACACACCTACACCCATACATATAGACATCCTCTTGAACTTACAATATTTGTGTAATACACTAACCTGTAGAAATTGGCTTAACATTTAGAATCCCTAAATGGAAATCTCATATTAATATAAAGAATAGGTAGTAGAACATTTCTCATCAAGCTTTCCCATTATTGCTATAAATAAACTCTTAGTTTTGCCTCCTTTTCTTACTGAGTCCTACTCCTGTGCTAATCTACAGTCTATCTTAACAACCTGGATATAACCCTTTGCTTCCATCTGTATCATACTTTTACGGTCCTGAAGACTTCAAGCTCCTGCCCCTGACCAGATCCTACTCCTAGTTGTATGACCTATGAACCTTGCACCCTTCATTTAATTATTTACAAGTAGACCAACGAAAAGAATTTGGTGATCATGAGTTCAAGCCTGACCATGCCATGGTCATTCATGACTGGGAGGAGGGCAACATCGGTCATGGTCTCTGGTAGGGGGGGGGTTGAGAGGGAAACTCTCTCTATGAATTTATCAGTCATAGTGACTCTATTCAGGATATTACGACTAAGATTCAATTATCTGTCACTTGTACCTTTCAGCACAGTGAATTTTTTTTTTTTTTTTTTTTTTTTGCATATCCCAGTTAAGCTGGAGTCAGACCAGATACAGTGTGCCTGGAGCAGATAGTGTTAATTAATCAACGCCTTAACAGTGGCAACTTGGCGGTGATTGGGCTAGAACCCACAACTTTCTGAGTAGAAACCAAGTAACCTACAGCCTTAACCATTTGAAGCACCACTGCCCCTATACTTGAAGAAGGCACAGATTCCACTTTCGTCAAAATGTTACTTCACCCCATGACAGAATATTAGCAGCAGTTCAGAAACATGCAGTTGGCAGCTTCATGTGTTTTGGAGGCGGCAGATTTTAGCCTTCACTCTCCCTGGATAGTAGCTGGCATTTGATAGCGGAAAGCTGGCTAGGGGTGTAAATTAGCCAAAACTAGTTTAGGAAGAAAATTCAAAACAAAACCAAAATGCATATCCTAGGAGAAATTTTATTCTGGTCACAGTGTCTCAATACTTACTTACAGTAGGATAGTTGCCTCTGATGTCAAAGGTTGGGGCTATTTATTTGTGTGAAATTTGCATGGTCTTGCTATGCTTTGTGGAGATCCTTTGTTGTCTGTACTGTTCTATGATTTGGTGTAATAATGGGTACGTACTTGTGATGCCGGGCTCTCTGGAATGCTACACAGGATGGATGGTATGTAAAAAGACAAAGACTAATGAATAGGACCCTATATATCCAGAATCTAGTGTTATTGTATTGTAGCATCATTATATCCTTCCTATCTTGAAGTCTTTTAGTACCTGTCCAGATCAGATACCAAGACTCTTATTCCTGGGGCACCTGCTTGAATTCAGATCCCACTCATTCCAGCCCAAATTCTTCAAGCTCCTGATCCTGTCTTGAGTCCATTTATAGTTGTAAGACCTACAAGCCCCTGCTTCAATCCTTTAATCCTTCTAAGGTCTGTAAGCTTCTGTCAGCATCCTACTTCTATGGTCCATATCCAGATGTTATTTCTATTTCACAGAGTTCATCAAGCTCTATCATCATGACCGTTACAAGCCTAATTTTGCATCCTACTCTTATCACCCTGAGGCATACAAGTTTCTACTCCCATCCAATTATTAAACTTCCAAGCCGGTGTATGACAGTGCCTTCCCAAATCCGGTTATCAACCTCTAGTCTGATCTGGTACAATTCTAAGAACTATTAACACTTGTGCCTGTCCGGATCCTTACGGATACCAAGCCCTGTGCCATCATTACTGGTTAATTTATGTCTATAAACAGTCTTCTCTTTTACCTGGAAGTTATACCTACTTAGTTCACAGTAGCAAGGATTGTATTATTGCTAACCAATAACTTTTATTCCTAGGTACTAGAATTTCACAATTTTCTGATATAAACATATTCCATGCTCTTATCAGAGGAAACTGTACTTCCTCTCAAGGTTACTTCCTTCTTAGTTCTATCTCTCTTGTCACCACTTTATAGTTAAAACTGCAAAAAAATGCCATCCTATTTTTATAAACACCTATATACACATGCATTTGCTCTGTCTACTGTCATACTCTTTCTCTCTTGCTCTCTCTCTCTCTCTATCTCTCTCCCTCTCTCTCTTTCTCTGACATCTATAATGTATGGCCTAATACATTTTATCTTTGTGTTGCACATTTTTGTGTTTTTGTTCCAAGGTATGATAACGGGAGCTAAAGGATCCAGAACAGCTTTGCTAACTCCTGTAGTGAAACATTTCCTCTCTGGTGGACTGAAAACCCGTTTTTCTTTTCTGTAGCATGATCTGTATCAGAGATGAACATTACGGGAAGGTTGTCTTAGCGTTACAGGGACGTTTGTCAAAAGATATGAGACTGTATGGGGTCGATACGCTCTTGTCGCCAGTTTCCTGTCACAGTTTGTGTTATTAGAGATGCATCAATTTCTATGAAACAAAATCTGCACAGACTTGTATACACACACACACACACACACACACACACACATACACAGATCATCTCGGATACACACTTGGATTATTGTTAATTCTGCACAGCGGTGATATCAGGTAGGTTGTGAAAGTTGCAGTGTGTGAAGAAGTCAGGCTGAATAAGACCAGGTCACAGCCAAGCTCTAAAATTCACTATAAAGTTCAGCTGGTAATCTTGTCAAAGTTTTAATGGGCAGGATAAATATTAAAACTAAGGATGACATGCTTGGAAGTTTTAGCCACCTTGCTGAGATGTCATCTAAAGAGGATTTTTTTTTCTTATTAAATATGTTTGCTCGTGTAGCTTTTCTTAAGCACATTAGGCAAATCCCCCCCCCCCCCCCCACACACACACACACCCCTCTCTCTTTCACTCTCTCGTGCCATGATGATGTGTAACTGGCCTTGAATTTAAAACATCCTTGCTTGTTTGCTGTCATTTGTTCTCTTTTCATTTTTCTTTCAGGAAAAAAAAGTGTTTATAGCAGAGAACAACAACATAAAAATGCCCATTTTGCATATTTGCAATCAGAGACATATATAAGGTGGTGGATTGTGCCGGAATTTCATATCTACATATCATTTTTGGACTGTTTCCCCTTCTCCATGAGGAGAGTAATCAGGCGAGATAGAGGAGCGATGCTTAAAAGGATGCAATTGTCATAATGTCTGTATCTCCAAGTGATGAAACAAAGAACCAAGAATGATGATGGTCTGGCCTTGAGTGTCAGACAGCCGGCTTATTGGAGTCTTTCTTTCATTATGACCATCTGAACTTTTCAGGCTGTTGCTACTCCACCGGCATGCTAATGCCTGGCTCATGCTAATGCTCGGCTCAAGTTTAAGAGCAAGGCTGCTCGAGTGAGAAGCTCTCTGAAGTTGGAGCTGGTTCTTGAACTCGAGGAAAGAATTAAGGTCGATCGGTTTATTGTGGGATTTTTAGTTCTTGTCAGTCTGGAGAGTGAGTGATTGACAGGATGAGTGACCAAGGGAACAATCTTGCCAATAACAGGCTGAAACTCAGGTGTACGTGTGTGTGTGTGTGTGTGTGTGTGTGTGTGTGTGTGTGTGTGTGTGTGTGTGTAAGTGTGTAGATGAGTGTGCAGAGGCTTACTGTCAATCATCAACCCATATGAAATGATAGAACCGAGTATTTAGGGAAAATTTCACCTGAGTCAGACTGTCTAAAAGCAATGTCTGTCAGGCTTAATACAGAAGGTGTATCATGTGTGTCTGTCAGTCATAATAAAGGGGTGGGACCTCTTTGTTTTAATGAAGGAGGTGTGGTTTATTTATATGTCAGTTTTAATGGAAAAGTGCCCAGATAGCACTACTTTGTTGGCCCAACATCGGCAAAATTATGGTAACCTTTTTTCAGTGCTCCGACGTCGGCCCAACGTTGGGCCAACAGTAGTGCATAAGTTGGGCCCATGTTGGCATCAGTGGTTGGCCCAATGTCATTTTGTCCGTTGGTCCACTGTTGGCTTATTGGTGGGTTGACCCAACGTTGGTTCAGTAGATAATGGCAAGGTTGAAAATTGGAAATTAAATTATATTGCTTTAGCTTTGTGCAGCAGGTTCTGTCAATGAGTCCATCACATTAGGGTCGGTACCAGCCTAGTACATAAATAACATTGAAAGAACTATATATCTATCTCAGTGGATACTGCTGTTGGCCCAATGTTGGTCCAACAAGACTATTTTGCTCCTGTTCTCTCTGATAAGCAGCGACACTTCTCTGCATTCACTCTAATGGTTGACCAATGATTTGAGTGTGTGTGTGTGTGTGTG
>JAAGKR010011526.1:0-19158 GCA_011419295.1 Clarias macrocephalus
AGAGAACACAGAGAGCGCAGAGAGAGAACACGGAGAGAACAGAGCGAGAACACAAAGAGAACACGGAGAGAACAGAGCGAGAACACAAAGAGAACACGGAGAGAACAGAGAGAGAACACAAAGAGAACACGGAGAGAACAGAGAGAGAACACGGAGAGAACAGAGAGAGAACACGGAGAGAACACGGAGAGAACAGAGAGAGAACACGGAGAGAACAGAGAGAGAACACGGAGAGAACACAAAGAGAACAGAGAGAGAACACGGAGAGAACACAAAGAGAACACGGAGAGAACAGAGAGAGAACACGGAGAGAACAGAGAGAGAACACGGAGAGAACACGGAGAGAACAGAGAGAGAACACGGAGAGAACACAAAGAGAACACGGAGAGAACAGAGAGAGAACACGGAGAGAACAGAGAGAGAACACGGAGAGAACACGGAGAGAACAGAGAGAGAACACGGAGAGAACACAAAGAGAACACGGAGAGAACAGAGAGAGAACACGGAGAGAACAGAGAGAGAACACGGAGAGAACACGGAGAGAACAGAGAGAGAACACGGAGAGAACACAAAGAGAACACGGAGAGAACAGAGAGAGAACAGAGAGAGAACACGGAGAGAACAGAGAGAGAACACAAAGAGAACACGGAGAGAACAGAGAGAGAACACGGAGAGAACACGGAGAGAACAGAGAGAGAACACGGAGAGAACACGGAGAGAACAGAGAGAGAACACGGAGAGAACACGGAGAGAACACACGCTCTTTCTGAGAACTCCACACAGCACAAAGGAAATCATTTAAATCTCTGACACGTGCAGGAACTCAGACTGCTGCACAATCTCATCATAAACATCACACAGAACCCGATACAGAACCCTGATACAGAACCCTGTTTTAGAACCCTGATACAGAATTTGAATTCTAATTTTATTTGTCACACACAGCGATACACAGTTTGATATGCAATGAAATGTTTTAACAACCGCCCTTGACCTGGAAATTAAAAGAAATAAGAATATAATAAGAATAAAAAGAAAAATATAGCACGAATAAATATATAATATTTTTGAGATTATAAAATAAGAATATAATAATAAAAAAAATTACAGTATAGAAAATATAAAAAAATACATTTTGTATTTAAAAAATGTAAAATTTACATTATGTACAAATACATGTAATAAAATGAAAAAAATAGAATTAAAAATAGAATTGAGACGGAATGTCCGGTCATGAGCAGAGCAGCATAACAAAGTGCAAATGAGTTAAATGTGCAGTGATTTGATTGTGCATTGATGTGTGATGTGCTGAGTGTATGAGTAGGAGCAGAGTGTTGAGTCCTGTGTGCTGTTCTGGTTGAGTGACCGTATCGCCTGCAGGAAGAAGCTCCTCCTCAGTCTCTCTGTGTTGGTCCTCACGGAGCAAAAGTGTTTTCCTGACCACAACAGAGCGAACAGTCCATTGCTGGAGTCGCTGAGGTCCTTCATGACCTTCCTGGCCTTGGTCCAGCACCGCCTGCTGTAGATTGAGTGCAGGTCAGGATGATCTCACCACCCTCTGTAGACCTCGTCTGTCCTGCATAGTGCTGTTCCCGAACCAGGTCGTGCTGTTTTCCCTCAGGATGCTCTCTATGGTGCAGGTGTAGAAGTTCCTGAGCACCTTAGAGGGCAGTCTGAAGTCTCTCAGGTGTCTGAGGTGGTAGAGACGCTACCGGGCCTTTTTCACCACGGTGTTGATGTGACAGGACCATGACAGGTCCTGCGTGATGTCAACACCGAGGTAACGGAAACTGTCCACTCTCTCCTCTGGGCTCTCGTTGATTTTCCTCTCCTGCTTTGTACTAAAGTCCACCATCAACTCCTTTGTCTTGCTGATGTTCAGGAGTTGATTGTTCCTCTGACATTAGTTCTCCAGATTACTAATCTCCTCCAGGTAGGCCGTCTCGT
Organism: Clarias macrocephalus; assembly: GCA_011419295.1. Taxonomy (NCBI): domain Eukaryota; kingdom Metazoa; phylum Chordata; class Actinopteri; order Siluriformes; family Clariidae; genus Clarias; species Clarias macrocephalus. The sequence continues at coordinate 1,948 of JAAGKR010011526.1, forward strand.
CGTTATCAGGCCCACCACGACGGATCCCTCGTGTGTCATCAGCAAACTTGATGCTGCTGGTGGAGTTGGTGGAGGCTACGCAGTCGTGCATGTACAGTGAGAGTACAGGAGGAGGCTCAGAACACAACCCTGGGGGGCTCCAGGGCTGAGGGTGAGACAGGCTGAGACGTGTCCGCCCGTCCTTACTGCCTGTGGTCTGCCAGGCAGGAAACTCCCAGGTGCTCCAGCCTGGTGGTGAGTGTGGAGGGAATCATAAACGCTGAGCTGTAGGCGACAAGGAGCATTTTAACATCATTCCTCTTTCTAGTGTCCAGGTGAGTGAGTGATGTGTGAAGGAGGTGAGAGATGACATCACCTGTAGAGCAGTTTGGACGGTATGCAAACTGTCTGCGCCGGCTCTGAGGACTCGACCTGAGATGCCGTCTGGTTCTGAGGCTTTCCTGGTGTTCACTCTCCTGAAGGCTCTCCTCACATCATGCTCGGGGATGATGAGCGCGTTTCCAGTGTTGGCAATCTCTTCCTGCCTGCAGCCGTTAGCATTAGCTTTAAGCGTTAGCATTAGCTTTTGCGTTAGCATTAGCTTTAGCATCGTTGGCTGTGGCCTCGAAGCGAGCGTAGAAGGTGTTCAGCTCGTCTGCTCGCGTACCTCATACCAGATGTTGGTGCTTTATACTCTTTTATTGTCCGTAGTCCCTGTCTCAGGCTCCCACAGTCAGGGACTAAGAACAATAACATTCTGATACAGAACCCTGATTTTGGACCTGATACAGAACTCTGATATAAAACCCTAGAACAAAGTACATCAGAAAGCTGTTCCAAGGAAAATAAGGCCATTAGAACTCCAAGGAGCCTCCTGAACCCTGAAGGGTGATTAGTTGCAGCCCTGTGGAGACATTCAAACAGCTGACACAGAACCCTGAAACACTCGGTTCCCTGGACATTTCTCAAACTAACTGCAACCCGTCCTACAGCAGTGTTACCCTGTAGAACCTTTTCTTTTGGAAATCCTATAGAAGAACCCTACATAATGATGTTTTCTCTCTTTTTTACAGCAAACCCTTAAAGAGCAGTGTAAAGGCTCCTTCAGTAGTTCCTGTAGAAAATCCTGTGAAGACCTGTTCTCCTGTGAAGGAGAACCATGCTACAGCTCTTGACTTCCAGAAAGAGATCCAAGTAGAACCAGCCTTTATGCAGATATTTTTATACTTTATTTAATCCATTCCAAAAAGTTTAACAACTGTTTTTTTTTTATTGTTTGGAGGGTTTGAGGCGAGGACACGAGTGCAGTAACATGACTTTATTAAACTCTTAATCAGGAGAAGAAAACAAACTCGGGTAATCAGTGAGCGGCGCCGAGGGGAACCGGCTCGGGTCGGGCGATCAATAAACGGCATACTCCAGGGAACGCTAAATCAGAATCGGAGAGATCAGCTGAGGTCGATCACACAGACAGGCAGGCGAACTAAAGGCTCGGTAACGTTCTGCATTGCAGGACCGAACACTTCACACCGAGGGTCTCGTCCATGGTCCTATTTATACAGTTTGTGAGATCGCTGGCAGGTGTGTGTAATTAGGACTCGGCTGTTCCTCAGCCGTCTGGTCGGGAGCTGTAATCCTCCACCGCCATGTCTGTAGGCGACGCGGTTTCACCTGACGATGGCGCATCATCCCTGAGTGAATGTTCAGTGAGATTTATTTATTGTTCTGGAGATCCCTAAAGGTTCTGCATGGAAACCTCACGAGCGAGTGCTCTAGCACACTGTTACAAGTGAAATGTGTGTCTACTTGATTAAATAAAGATAAAACAATAGCAGCAAAAATTAAAAGGAATTGGATTGTGTAAAATCTACTTGAAGGAAATTAATGAAAAAAAATTTTTGTGAAAAAAAGCAGCTCAAAGTAGGGACGCGACCCGACAACACATCACGGTACCTGGGTGTCATTTCGATTTGTATTGCAATTTTATAAACAGGAGTTAAACATAAGCACTCTGTGGGGAAAATAAACACACACACACACACACACACACACACATGAAGGAGGAGTGATACACTTTATGGAGAGTGTGTGTATTAGAGCTGAACATGTCACACTCCAAACGCACACATTCTTCATGCATCACACACTCACACACTCATACACCAGCCATCACACACACTCTACATCCATCCATTACACACACACACACACACACACACTCCACCCATCACACACTCATACACTCCATATATCACACAGACTCACACACTCCAGCCATCACACACACACACACACACACACACACACACATACACACACTTTAGCCATCACACACTCACACACACACACACACACACACACACACACTAACACACTACATCACACACACACACACACACACACCCACATACTCTAGCCATCACACACTCACACACACACACTAACACACTACATCACACACACACACACACACACACACACACTAACACACTCCGTGTTAGTGCAGCTTTAGCCTTGGTGATAACGCACACACAGAGGCAGCTAATTAAAAGCCCGCGGCGGCGTGTGCACTGATTTATGGTGTCTGTGTGATGAGTTTATTCACCGTGGGAGGAAATTCATTCCTGTTTGCTCGACGTTTATTGGACATTAAGTGGATTAGGTGGCGGTTATTTAGAAAGAAAATCATACTGATGCTTTTTTCGCTCTTGTATGAGAAGTTTAAAATGGAGGATAATTGATTTTTGCTTCTCATATGAGAACATAAAGCTCAGGTTTAATTAAATTACATCGATAAACGTTAAGCATAGTGAAATGAAATGCCAGAGACAATAGCGCGTCCTGTCCTATTGGCTGAAATCGACGCTTACCTCAGAGTCACATGACGTCTCAAACACCTGGTCAGAATTAACACCTGGCTAATTGTTCTTTAAAAAGCTAATTATTAGCACACTGGTAGCAAGGTAATATTGTTGTTATAGTAGATATTAAATACAGTACATTTCATATACCATGAGCTTATTCTATATTCCCTCAACTTTACAGTACGTACATACAGTACCCTCAGCTCTCTACACTTCTGTAGGAGTGTACTCTATACATCTCTATACACTACATCTCTATACATCTCTATATATGTCTATATATCTCTATACACCTCTATACACTACATCTCTATACATCTCTATACACCTCTATACACTACATCTCTATACATCTCTATACATCTCTATATATCTCTATATATCTGTATAAACCTCTATACATCTCTATACACTACATCTCTATACATCTCTATACACTACATCTCTATACATCTCTATATATGTCTATACATCTCTATACACCTCTATACACTACATCTCTATACATCTCTCTATATCTCTATACACTATATCTCTATACATCTCTATACACTACATCTCTATACATCTCTATACACCACATCTCTATACATCTCTATACACTACATCTCTATATATCTCTATATATCTCTATACATCTCTATACACTACATCTCTATACATCTCTATACATCTCTATATATCTCTATATATCTGTATAAACCTCTATACATCTCTATACACTACATCTCCATACATCTCTATACACCACATCTCTATACATCTCTATACACTACATCTCTATATACCTCTATATATCTCTATACATCTCTATACACTACATCGCTATACATCTCTATACACTACATCTCTATAAATCTCTATACACTCCATCTCTATACATCTCTATACACCACATCTCTATACATCTCTATACACTACATCTCTATATACCTCTATATATCTCTATACATCTCTATACACTACATCGCTATACATCTCTATACACTACATCTCTATAAATCTCTATACACTCCATCTCTATACATCTCTATACACTACATCTCTATATATCTCTATACATCTCTATACACCTCTATACACTACATCTCTATACACTACATCTCTATATATCTCTATACATCTCTATACACTACATCTCTATACACTACATCTCTATATATCTCTATACATCTCTATACACTACATCTCTACACATCTCTATACACCACATCTCTACACATCTCTATACACTACATCTCTATACATCTCTATACACTATATCTCTATATATCTCTATACATCTCTATACATTACATCTCTATACATCTCTATATACTACATCTCTATATATCTCTATATATCTCTATACACTACATCTCTATACATCTCTATACACTACATCTCTATACATCTCTATACACTATATCTCTATACATCTCTATACACTAAATCTCTATACATCTCTATACACTACATCTCTATATATCTCTATACATCTCTATACATTACATCTCTATACATCTCTATATACTACATCTCTATACACTACATCTCTATACATCTCTATACACTACATCTCTATACATCTCTATACACTACATCTCTATACATCTCTATACACTACATCTCTATACATCTCTATACACTACATCTCTATACATCTCTCTATATCTCTATACATCTCTATACACTACATCTCTATATATCTCTATATATCTATATTCATCTCTATATACTACATCATTTTTTCAAAACTATGACATTATGTAATTAAATAACAAAAAAAGAAACGACACGAAGGTCAGCTGTTCTGGAACAGTTCATGTAAACCCCATCAAGCTCCAGGAAAGCGAGACCAAAAATTACTGCTGCAGAGGAGAAGTTCATCACCAATTAACAAGCAGCACCTCAGATTAGAGCCATTATGAAGCTTTACAGATCAGAAGTAGCAGATAAACATCTCAATATCAACTGTTCAGAGGAGATTATAGTGTATTTTGGATAAACGCCTTCAGGATTGTTTTACAGTGTAGAAAGAAATGAACATCAGGAACGAACATGGAGTTAGAATAAGGGGGGGTCCAAGCTTTTGACTGGAAGTGTACAGTATATATTAGGCCTATTTCAGTAAAATAAAGTAAAGTTTGTAAATGTACTTGCTTTAATTGAATGAGTTGAACATACCAGTTTTTTATCATCATTGCAGTAAGTCCTCTACGTACGAACATTCAAGTTACAAACTTTCAAAGACACGAACATGCATTCGTACGTGTTCAATCGTGAAACTCAAATCACATGTCCGACGTACATTGTCACATGTGTTAGTCCTCTGCAAGTGCAGCACGAGCCCAGGAGGTCCAGAAGCACCAAGCAATAACGACAAAGACAAAAGTGTGAAGCGAGGTGAAAGGATGTCAGACATGAATCGTTCAACCATCAGCACAATTCTACAGAACTCTGTACTGTGATATAAAGTGTATAGCCAATTGTGTTAGTATCCTAGTCCCTCGACAATGTGTGTTGGTCTTATGAACAAGTTACACGTTGCTTCTAAATCCTTTTTTTAGTGTACAGTGTCTTTTTTAGTGTCTTTTAAAACAAACGCTCAGAAGGTAGAAGCACAGGAAGCCGAGGCTGCAGCGGGCACAGGATCCGCCCCTGTGGACGGCAGAAAGATGGAGAAAGTGCAGAGAATCAGTGTCTCATCTTCACCCAGTCCAGTTTTAGTGAGCGTGTGGCCGGTGCAGCCTCAGACTCCTGGACTCTGCAGCCGACAGATGTGGAACCCCGTGTGCTCGTCCCCTGCTGTAGCAGATCCAAATCAAGGTTTAACATTCTGGATTCATTTATAAACTCCACGACTGTAAAGAGTGATTATTTGAGTTACTGTATGCTTTGTGTTGGATTGAAGCAACTTGCAGTCATTTTGCCCAAAACCGCCGCTCGCCTATGTGTGTGTGTCTGTGTGTGTGTGTGTGTGTGTGTGTGTGTGTGTGTGTGTGTGTGTGTGTGTGTGTGTGTATTGCTGCTTCCACTGCTTTTGCTGACAGACCAAGTTCCACTTACCAGGAAACAAGCGATTATTATCCCACTCTTGAAGAAGAGAGACAGAACAGAGTGCAAGAATCACGGTGGGATAAGTCTGCTCTAATGGCTGTGAAAGTGTTCACGAGGATCCTCCAACTGCGAACAAATCACCAGGGAGGAACAAGCTGGATTTCGGCCAGGGTGTGGTCGCACCGATCAGATATCGCCATCAGACAGCTTTTGGAAGAACAAACTGGCTGCAACAAACAGACGGTGCACAGAAGGATTGGCCAGGCTGCCGCCGCCCTCGGGTCGCTTGACTGGTGCTTATGGTGCTGATCATGTCAGTCCTGTTATATGGCTCAGAAACGTGGATGCTTATAAGCTAAGAGTATTTCAGATGCGATGTTTACGCCGTAGACTACAGGTCTCAAGATGTGATCGTCTGAGGAATGAGACCATCAGAAAGCAGTGTTGGTTCTAGTCAACCATCGAGGAGGAGATTCAAAAGAGAAGACTGCGTTGCTTTGGGCTCGTGTGCAGGATGGACCAACATCGTCTGCCCTACAGGTTACTGAGGAAGAAGAAACCTGCACAATGGAAAATACCTTCTGCAGCTCCAAAGAAGACGTGGTCCAAGAAGAATCAAAGATCACGAAACAGGCAGCCCTGGATCGCTTAACTTGGAAAGCAATTATACGAGATGTCGATAGTCCTGGGACACCCACGGGGACGTATGAGACACGTCTTCAGACTCGCCTCAATGCTGACTAAGGGACTCGATGATGATGATGCATGTGTTGTTTTTATTGCTCCTTTCTGAATAAATTCTATAGACTGGTGTGTGTGTGTGTGTGTGTGTGTGTGTGTGTGTGTGTGTGTGTGTGTGTGTGAGAACATCCCAGGAGACCAGCATGTCTGGCACCAACAATCACACCACGCTTCAAATCACTGAGGTCACATTTTCCTCTTCCTGAAGAACGTTAGCTGAAGCTGCGGCTCTGCATCCGCATGACTTCATGCTGTCACATGACTGGCTGATTAAATAATTGAGAAGGTGTGTGTGTTTGTGTGTGTGTGTGTGTGTGTGTGTGTGTGTGTGTGTGTGTGTGTGTGTGTGTGAGAGAGAGACATACCCTAATAGAATATGATGTACACAGTTACTTTCCAGCACACACACACACACTCACACACACACACACACACTCACACACACACACACACACACACACACACACACACACACACACACACACACACACACATCTCACTGAGAGGCTCCATCATCTCAAACAGGGGGCAAAATGACAGCGAGAGAGAAAAATATCAGCTTCAACTCATTTAGCCTCAAGAAACATACAATCCCAGCATCACACAGGTCTCAGCGGTGCAACACACACACACGCACACACACACACACACACACACACACACACACACACACACACACACACACACACATCTGAAGCTGCTTAAGTGAGCATTTTTGTCCTTTCTGCTTTGGAGAGTCATTAGTTTTCAGATGACATTACATTAGGAGTTCATACATAACGAGGTTCTTTACATTAACGAGAGAAAGGCACATTAACGAGCGCACGCATTAACGAGTCTATACAATACAAATGAGCGTTAATGCAGTAAAACATGCGCTACCTCTCGTTTTACTCCAAACACCGTCCATCAGCCGAGACGTGTCCGCTTTCAGACGTTTGTTAGTTTACTGCAGTTCCAGCTCTCGCCCTGAGGATGATGATGATGCTCCTCGTAACTGCACGTTTTATTCCTCTCACTCCACAGTTACATCGTTTCATTTAATCAGGAACAGCACGTCACCTTATAGATACGTTTAACATGTAGTTTAAATCCCGCTGACGTAAACAACGTCGATGAAGAGGAGTCACTGATTGTTTTCCTCTAGCAGCACGACCCCCATGTGCTTCATTCGCTCACAGAGACAAATGTATCATTTATTAAAGAATGACATCATACCTTTTATCCACTTACAGTTTAGTTCCTGTTGTCGCTCCCTCACCCGTCTCGCTCTCTCTGAGTGAATAAGAGAAAAACAGCAGCGTGTCATGTGACCGAGAAACCGCAGTGACGCAGCGTGAACTCGTCTGTGCTGAAGATTACAGTCCCAGCTTCACTCTGACGGTTACACTCGCACCGGAGACTCCTTACACTGACGGTACGGAAACTTACAGAAAACTTCACCACATCGGGACGTCCCTGCGGGGGAGCCGTTGCTATGGAAACGATAACGTACACTGTAAGAACAAGTGCATTAATATAAACCTGCAATACGCTCTGCAGTTCTGGAGAATGAATCAACACCTTCTGACCAATCAGAGAGCAGGAATCTCTCTCTCTCTCTCTCTCTCTCTCTCGCTCTCTTTCTGTGCATCTCTTACTTATCTATATATTTATTAAATAGTTTTTATATTGTTTCGAGAATGGTGATGATCTACAGTAAGTTAAATCTTCACAAGGCAACCGTACCAGAGCCACGTCTCTTCTTCTTCTTCCCAACATTCCCAGTCTGATTTTAAGAGTGTGTTACGCGTGTAAATCTGCACGGCCGTTATTGTGATCGCACGCGCTTTAACAGGAAGCAGCGTTTCTCCCCAAACTCTCAGCCCCGATGTTCATGGTGTGATTTTCAGCAGGAGATTAAACACCATGAATGGGGCGTTTATGAATGGACTGATTTTCAAAAGCGTGATTATGCGACTTGTCGTGACGCGTTAACGTCGGAGCGCACACACACCCGCGTCTGATCTCAGCAGCTGTTTGGGTTTAATCTGGATTAGGGCGAGCGCGTGAAAGCGACGCTACACAGCGAGAGCCCCCTGCAGAGCGCTATATAAGGCCTCGCCACAGGGGGCATCTCGGCTCACGTTTCCCACGACGCCTCGCTGCTCCGAAACATGGCGGAGCAAACGGGAGGAGAAAAAAATCTCACGCAGATTCCCAAAGTCTTTTGTGTGTTCGCGTGTTTTTCTATCATTTATAAATTTGGCTATTTTAGAAACGTTGGAAAAACATTCTCGGTGTCCTGTTACATTTGCACATTAAAGGTCGACGCTTTGATCCAGAAACTAGAACGTTCCACCACCGACACTGCGAGATCTTTAGGAACATGCTCAGATCTCTACATCAATAGGACATCAATTCCATCATGGCCCAGAGTTTGAACATGAATAATTAAGAGCAACTATTACCATAAAACTCCTTCATGAAAGTGAAACCCATCAGTGTGTTAATACAGATCTTTAAAATTTAAGGGGAACATTAGAGATCTGCAGGAGATTAAGAGTCGGAAGGAAGGTCAGGATAAAACGAGACCTTGAGCAGATCCTGCACTGAAGAAAGGTCGTGTTCCTCTGATGTTGTGAAGAAGGAACCATCATCATCATCATCATCATCATCATCACAGATGAGAGAAGTTCAGTCTTTAAGGTTTAAAGTCGTCTGAAGCGAAGTAGAGCTCTTATTTCACCTCGTCTGAGTTTGAACATCTGTTCAAGTCAATCATTAATCAAGTCTGTTGCCAAGCAACCGAGAATCTCAACACAAATCTTACGACAAAGTAAACACGATTTGAAATTAAACGTAAAAGATCAATTAAAAGAAAAAGTTTAATTGCTCCTGATCTCCTGCGTCTGTGTTTAACACACTTCAGTACGAACCGTCACTAAAGTCACGACCTCCACACTGATTCTGACCAATCAGAGACAGCCGCAGTCTCCATGGCAACCATAGAGATCAGGAAGAGGAAGTCGAGGCCACTCTGACATTCAGTTCCAACCCTATTATTTTCCCAAATAAGCGTCCCGAAATAGTAAAGCACCTTCCGATCCGGCGTGGGACTCGATGACGACGACGGATTTTCAATTTACTGCAAAATCTTTTTTTAAATGTATTTCTCTTTTGTTGTGTCCGGAAAACCAATTCGCTGTTCCTCCCCTGCAGATTGGATGTCAGATTAATAACGCTGAAGTACACCAGATGAAAACGCGAACAAATATCAATCTGGTGTAACTAAAGACGTGTTTTTGGTTCTTGTCAGTATGAATAGAGAAACGCAAGTCTGTTCGCGGTCTGGACTTCAGAGTCAGAGCTCGTCTGAGTCACGCAGGAGCTTAATGAACACTGCAGAATGTTAATGCAGGAGTTTAAAAACACTGTGGAGTGTTAATGCAGGAGTTTATAAACACCAGAATGTTAATGCAGGAGTTTATAAACACCAGAGTGTTAATGCAGGAGATTATAAACACCAGAGTGTTAATGCAGGAGTTTATAAACACCAGAGTGTTAATGCAGGAGTTTATAAACACCGCGGAGTGTTAATGCAGGAGTTTATAAACACCAGAGTGTTAATGCAGGAGTTTATAAACACCAGAGTGTTAATGCAGGAGATTATAAACACAGCGGAGTGTTAATGCAGGAGTTTATAAACACAGCGGAGTGTTAATGCAGAAGTTTATAAACACAGCGGAGTGTTAATGCAGGAGTTTATAAACACAGCGGAGTGTTAATGCAGGAGTTTATAAACACAGCAGAGTGTTAATGCAGGAGTTTATAAACACAGCGGAGTGTTAATGCAGGAGTTTATAAACACAGCGGAGTGTTAATGCAGGAGTTTATAAACACCGCGGAGTGTTAATGCAGGAGATTATAAACACCAGAGTGTTAATGCAGGAGTTTATAAACACCGCGGAGTGTTAATGCAGGAGCTTTAGTACACTGATGTACTGACAGAGAAATAAGTAACCTGTTAATTAATCGTGATGAAACAGAACGTTTCATTTTACTTTGTCTGGTCTGAGGTGCTGAACTCCTTCTGCTGTGTTTTATAATGGTGTGTGTGTGTGTGTGTGTGTGTGTGTGTGTGTGTGTGTGTGTGTGTGCAGAGCGGTATCAGCGAGCAGCGTCGTTATACATGAGTGCATTTTTAATAAACAATTTGTTTAAAACTGTTTAATGGTGCAAAATTGCTGCATTCTTTTAAAAAAACTTTTCTTTAAGAAACTTTTCTGTTCTTTAAACACTCATGATTTACAAGAGTAGGGCTTCTCTTTTTGAGTTTATAGGCTGTTGGTGTAACACCGCCACCTACAGGACTGGAGTGTGGAGCAGGGGATTAGCAGGAAATAAAGATTATGGCTTTGTACGAGACACGGCATTTAAACAATCAACACCAAAAGTGACACAGAGTTTCAGTGTTTATTAAATACTCTTAGGAGATTCTGAACACCTGTAAGAAACACAGCTGTTTGGACAAATCTGAAAATACACTCCAGTGCTATAATTAAATCAAATTAAATTGAAAATCTTAAAGCCCAAAAATCTAATTAAATCAACAGCCTACCCATGATGCACTGCTCTACTGATCGCGGCTGCTGGCGTCAGTGTGTTTCTTCCGCGTGCCGTCGACTCGAGGCGAGTGTTAGTATGTCATGAACATGTTGTCTAACTTAAACAGACTCACACTTATATGGAAAAAGTTTTTTTTTACTTTGCTACAAATTTAAATGAGAGTGTGTTTGTGACAAAACACACTTCACACACACTTTGACCGCAGTCAATTGAGTCAATTAGCTCAGTATGCGCGGACACACACACACACACGCACACTGACGTTTCCCTGAACGATGTGTTCGACAGCGCGATCGTGGATCATCATTACAACAGCGGACTGAAGTGTTTCGGGCCGAGCGCCAGCGCACGTCTCGTCTGCGTCGCCTCTCGGTGTTTTGTGACGGCGGGTTTAAAGTATTAAAAGTTTAATCCGGCATCTCAACAGGGATTAAGACATCGGCTGTGAGGAGACGCCCGACGGGTCGCCGCATGAGCTTCAAAACAAAACATCACTCGTGCAGCTTCCTGTTCTCTTTTTTTCTTCCTTTTCTGCTTAAACAAACACTCCAGCCTTCTTATCCCGTAAGATCACTTCAGAGCTGAAACTCTGTTTAACCAACACTTTGATTCCACGTCCTTTATCTCAGGCTTCACATCATTTCAGCGTCAGTGCAGCGAGTGTGTGTGTGTGTGTGTGTGTGTGTGTGTGTGTCTGTGTGTGTGTGTGTGTGTGTGTGTGAAGGTAAAATCTGTCGAGTTAGTCGCTTCCTCTCTCTGAGAGGTGAAAGTGGAGCATCGCTGAATATTTCATATTTAACTCCTCACTTCTCACCTTCGCAAGCTGTCATTAAGAGAAAATCTGCACTTTAAAGCTGAGAATTAAAAACCATCTGTTCACGCTGAGAGTTTGACAGCGTCGGATTTGTGTCCGTCAGGAGCCGAAGTTCATGCGGCGCCTTTTATCCTCCCGCTTCATCACACACTGTTACGAGGAGAAAATATTTAGTGTCTCGGCGGAGCGTCATTAAGGCAGAAGTTACAGGATCTGCACTCGAGCTCACGAGCTTTAACGCCTAAACTGTTTCGAGAGGAAGTGATGGATGGAGCGGGAGGAAAACGCAGCGTTTGGGGTAAATGATGCTAAAATAAACAACCGCTCACATTGTAAACATGGCTAATGGAACAATTCAGTAATTAAACCTACACGAGTCAGACGCTACGAGGATAGCGAGGTGCGCTAGCATTTTTGATGAAGAACAGGAAATTAGTTTGTTACAATGTGTCATTCTAGAATAAATCAAAGTTACTGCAGTATAAGAGGAATAAAACACTCGGTCATGTGATCTTGAGAACTCGTTAATAAATATAATTGCGAATTCCATCAGGACTGACTACATTAATGATGGGACTCGAACCCGGACGCTGGAGGTGCAACGTGATGGTGCTAACCACTACAACACCGTGCCGCCAGTAAATATTTCGAGGTGTTAATTATGTTTAGCTGAGAGCGATGCAACAAACGTGTTTAGTAGCGCTGGACTACAGTTTAGAAGGTCCCAGGTTTAAACCTCTCAACCACCAAGTTGTCCCTGTGGTGCCCTTGAACAGTTCTATGCATAAGATGCATAATTAGATTAAAAAATCGCTCTAGATAACGGCGTCTGCCAAATGGTGTAAACGTTAAAAACATAGACATAAATGGCAGTTACATTCGTCTACCAGAGGGGGCGATATTCCTGACGGTCATAAGTGCGCTATAGTAAGAGGATAATAATACGTATGGCATACACATCATCACCCTGCTGCCATCTCTCTCTCTCTCTCTCTCTCTTGGTATATATATATATATTTCAAATGCTCACACAACTGTGTATGAATAGAATTTTAATTGCCGTCCTATTCCTCAGTAAACATTCCATTTTCTGTGTTGTGATTAAAAACAGAACGATCTTCAGATCGATGCTCTGATGAAATGAGGGCAGCGCTTCTCCGCGGTGTGTTCAGGTGTTTGGATGCGGCGCCGGTTCACCTGCAGTCTTTTGGCCAGTAATCGTGTGTTTCTGCCGTCACTGCAAAACCATAATTCATACAAACAGCCTCGCTCTGCTTTTCTCCATTTTCCTTCACGCTGTTGTGGCGTGACGTCTCCGTGAATAATGTAGAAATGAATAAGGTCGGAGGCGCGGCTCCGGAATCCGACGGTGAAATATTTCAGCAGCGGTCTCTCGTCTGGATCCGCGCGCCGCTTTTATCTCGCCTCGTAATGCAGAGCCGCAGCCTTAGTGCTGAGTCGGATAAACTATTTCTCACTTTGCCTACAGTCTCATATCGTGTGGTTTTATCTTTATCCCCTCGCGAGGCGCAGATAACCCTGACTTATATCCTCTCCACACACTGTGAGCAAAATAATAATAAAAAAAAAACATACATTATTCTCGAAGTCCAAATGCAGTCTGTTAGCCGTGACATCTGTGTACGAGTTTTGTCCAAATGCTCACTCACACACTCGCACGCCTCAGAACGCTACGGCCCTATTCGGGCGGGATTAGTTTTCTGCTGATCATTAACAGGTCACATGACCGTAAAATGCATTAATGTGCTAGAAACTAAATAACTTCCCTTTGACTTCTAGAAGCGTTGTGTCCTTGACCCGCCGCTTCAGACCTCCACGTCTTAAACTGTTTGGTTTCAGAGATAAAAACATGAAGAAAAAATTTGAAGAGCACTTTTTGTTATAATAACTATTTCTTTTTTTTTTTATTTAAAAAAATAAATAGAAATATTTTCCCGCAGGATAGGATGCAATCTGTAGAAATTAAGGCTGAACTATTTAATATTTTACAAGTTGAATTTTTCATGTGAATTTGTATTCATGTCCCTCTGAACAGCGCTTCAGTAATACCAGGCGAACGCTAATGTTTTATAAAATAGCTGAATGAATTTGAATTAAAATTAAATCCACTAATTAGTGAAGTTTGAAAGGACATTCAACTTACTGTCTGCTGCTAGGCCACGCCCCCTAAACGCTCGAGTCAGCTTGTGCGTGAAGTGACTTGTGATTGTCTCTCTCTCTGATGCTAAACCAGAGGCTTACTAGCAACATTAGCATCAGAGCTCCAGTGCTAAACCAAAGACACTTTACACAACAAACAGCCTTCAGCTAACTGACTTTTTATCTTCTTTTCAGACTTTTAAGGATTACGGAACGTGATTAGCTGAAATCCGCTACGCTCGATCAGATGATTAGCGCCACGTCGCGTTCCAGTCGTATTTCAGCTCAGTTTATAAAGTTTCAGCACAAAAAAAAAGGTCTGACATTTTCTCCTCTGCCCTTTCAGAAAGTCGTCTCTGACAGAGCCATTACTCAGCCACGGTCTTTAAAGACACCCGCGAGAGACAGTAGGTGTCCTCTCTCGATGCTTTATCTGTGAAAAACGAGCAGGAAGAAAAGACTAATTAACCTTAAAAAAAATGTCCAAGTGCGTGGCTTTATTTCGTTCTCAGAGTAATATCGGACGTTATAAGCCATTAGCAAACCGGAGAGCGGTTCAGGACTGAGCCGAGATTAAACATCGACAGCACGCGCTCTTGTTAAATGACGCTGTTCCAGAAATAATCGCACATCTAACCTTGGCTGTGTCCCAAATCACCCTGCTCTCCGTGTTGCTTCGTGTTTGCTAACAGTTATAGCAGCATAATATTTTAAAAGATTAGCTAATGATTTAGGAAACTATCATTTTTGACAAGGCTAGCTTGCTAGTTTTAGCTTCTAGTTTTAAGACCATGCTCCTGTGTTAGTGCCCTTGTTTAGTGTATAATATTAATGTTGATTTATGGTTTGTGATTCAGCTACAACCAGGAAAGTGGTTGTCAATGCTAATGCTTAGTAAGCATGCTAATAAGTACATACAATTTAGTAGTCTAAAGGACAAGCCTGTTTGAGTTTTCATACTTTAATTGACTAGAGTATAACGTATAACGTAAATATATTGTTTTACGATTTTGAACGCAGCCACAACATGGAAAGATTCTTTATATATGCTAACATGTAGCTACCTACCTAACCCACAAATCTAATTACAGTGAAGTTACTCGTCTAAAAAGTGTACCTCCATTACAATAGTGCACTGTATTGATAAAAATTAAAGAAAATCCATGTGTTAGCACTTAAGGAAACTCATTAGTGTCAGAACTAGCTTGCTAAATAAAGAGGTATAACTGTCACATAAACACAGCAGTTGATGTATTGGCAAAGCTTCTTTGTGGATGCTAGGTACCTGAATAGCTAGCTTAGAAAGTTAGAAAGCTACGAGCAATGATCAAAATGTACACTTATTACGCAGCACGCCGTTCCAGTAGTGCATTTATTAATAAAGATTATTAATGATTAACTTTTAGATAAAAACAAAGCTGCAAGAGTTTTGTCATGGATGCTAATCGATCTGCTTGCGTAGCTAATGCTGCTCGCTAATCATAATACCCCTGTCCTGGCTCACTATTAAGGCTCACTGTTTAGCACACTAAGTGTAGGAGGTGACTTGACGGCACAGAGCCCAGAACGTTAAATATCAGACGATGTTAAAGTTACGTCCGTCTTGGTGTGTTAGCGTTTGAAGGACAATTTAGAGAAAGGAGACGAGTTAGCCACGTGTCAGCGTTAAAGAACAGATCTCTGAATAATCAGGATGATCTGAGAGAAACGCTAATGAGAGAAAAAGAGATCCTGATAGCGCCCGCGCACTCCTGAACCCGACTGCGGCGCTAAGTTATTCGGTATCGATCTGCGCCCGGCGTGAATCATTACCCGGTGTTTTCCTCATTTTTTTATTCTTCCAGATCACAGCAGGAAGTGAGTGCCAGGCCCAGACGCCGGGAGCGCGTGCGCTCTGCACTCGACGGGAGAGATGGCACGCTCGATGCTACAGTAAATATCTAATACCTGGAGTCCAATTATACGAGAAGGAAGAAAAATCGTCCAGAAAGGAGATTTAATAAAGTCCCAGATGTCAGATTTTTTTTCTCTCTCTCTCTCAATGTATTTTCTCTTTCTGGAAAATAAAAACCCACACAGTGACAGTGAGGAATGTTTCAGTCACAAAGCGTCAAAGTAAATAAGCAGTGTTTTTATCCGAGCGCGCGCTAATGCATGGAAGATTAGCGTGACTAACACGTATACATCACGGCTCATTTGACTCACAGCGTCTGAAGGATTATTCCTGACTGATTGATTGTTTTCCTTTAACAGCATGTCTATGTCTCTCCTGCGGGTGTAACAGTGTGCAAAAACTCAGGGGTTCAGTTCGTATCTCAGGGTTTAAAGTCACAGTTAAATAATAAAAAAAAACAATAAAAAACATGTTTTAAATCTGCACAAATGTGTAAACTGGACATAATTTCCTGAACACATAAGGAACGCATATAAAGGCAGATAATAAGATATTTTTAAACATTATTTATACTATTGGCTCTAGATGGCGCTGTTACCATTTTTGCGGAATTCAATGAACCAAATGAAATGATGTAGATTTAGTGAAATAAACAAATGTTTTACTGCGACAGGCTGCAAAGTGCCTAAAGATACCATTTAACATCTGTTTGTTTGTGTAACAGCCTCAGCAGCGCCTCGTTTCCCCCCTCGTC
Organism: Clarias macrocephalus; assembly: GCA_011419295.1. Taxonomy (NCBI): domain Eukaryota; kingdom Metazoa; phylum Chordata; class Actinopteri; order Siluriformes; family Clariidae; genus Clarias; species Clarias macrocephalus. The sequence continues at coordinate 18,801 of JAAGKR010011526.1, forward strand.
TGTTCCAACCCCTCAGCATTCAGCATCAGCAGTGAACTAATGACTCACAGGTCACTGTGTGGCTTAACAAACACAAGACATCCCTCTGAAACTGCTCTATCAAAACCTTTACAAACGTGATATCGAATCAGGATATTAAAAATTTACATTTTTACAAAACGTTAAAAAATAAAAATTTTTGCATTAAGGACTGAAATTTTTCAAGAAATTGGCCTCGACATACGAAGCATTCTGGGCAGCCGTTTCGGGAGCCGTTCAAAACTTGTTTGCGTCAGTGGAAAACCAATCGAAGCGAGTTCACGTGTTTCACTTCTGATCTGATACTGAAGAATGAGAAATGAGTTTATAGTCACATTTA